>APFE031579081.1:0-11577 GCA_000404065.3 Pinus taeda
GTACCCATACTTGTTCAAAGAAGAGTTTGGCAATGGATTCTGTTGTGATACTCTTCTTGCAGGACTCAAGAATGGCCATCTTAGAGAATCTGTTGACGACGAAAAAAACACAATCATTTCCATGCTTGGTAGAATGAAGACCTGACATTTAATCCATGGAGATGAATAGGAGTCGGAAGAGGAGTATACGTTCCTTACTTCTTGATTTTAGGTTTGGAAATGGCATAGGTAGTGCAGGATCTAATGTACTTCCCAACTTCCCGTCGAAGGTTCGGCCAATAAAAATACTTTTGCAGCACTTCCATTGTCTTTTCTACCCCAAAATGTCCAGTGACCTCACTATAATGCACCTCCAGATTCATGTTGGAACACTCACTTGAAGGAACACAGAGGTGTCCCAGGTGGCATAACAATGTGTCTTGGAGGTGAAAATCTGAGACTTTCTTACCTTCCAAGAGCATCTAGTATGTGGTGTCGAATTCTGGATCACTCTTGTAAAGATTTTTAGAAATTATGGTGTATGTTTGCAACTTCTCATGAAGTTTTAATCAAAATAACACAACACAAACCTAATATACTTCTCTACAGAAGTTAATTCGCAATCTAGAAACAAAAATCAGACATGCAATAAGAAATAACACACATGCACACAATATTTTTTTCTTGGTGAAAGCAATTTGCTAAAAACCCCAATGTTTGCTTGCATTAATCTAATAAATAGAAATGTATTACAATTTCTTTTCTCAACTGATCACAACTTGCAAGTGCATAACCTATCTCTCTACTCACTGAGAATCTCTGACCCAAACTTAGTCAATTTTTTCCTTTTCTTGAGCCCCTATTTCCTTGCATAATTCCTTGAGAAATTAGGCCCCTATTTTTTAGGAATTTCTACAAAATGGATTGCACAATTCCTTAGGTTGATCATCAGGTTGCATGTAACAACTGTACGCTCTAGAATAGTCTACAACTGATGTTACACTACCTTGGAATCTCCACCTCAACTGGGTAACTCAAATTCTCTACATGCATTAGCTATTTTTGGTTGATTAATCAGTTAACTGGATGATCATTGAGTTTGACTAAAGTCCCATTGCACAACTAGCCTTCCACTAGTTCCTCCAACAAATGGAACTAGTTTAACTGAAATCAACTTGAGGTAACTAAGTTTGATTGCTACAAATTAGTAATTAAACATGCTTAACTGAACTCTAACTCCTCCAACCTGAATTTACTGAGTAAACTAGGTGACATAAGCCATGTCACCAAACTCAATGAAGTTGTTAGCCCAGTCAACTTTGGACTCGACATGAGTCCAATCTGCTTGAGTAGATGCAAATGGTATGGCCACATCAATGGGACATAGTGGTTGGAATCCCAACCCCACCTGAAAGGGGATGTGGCCAGTCGAGATATGGAGAGTTGTGTTGTAGATATGTTGTACATAGGGGAGGCTTTCATCCCATGTGTGTGGATGCTTTGAGTTGTACATGCACAAAATGTGCACGATCATCCTGTTGATGACCTTTGTTTGGCCATCAGTTTGGGAGTGAAAGGTCATGGACTTATTGTGTTTAGTATCCAACTTGGACCAGAGGCTTGACCAAAATGTACTCAGGAACCTGTTGTCCTAATATGAGATAGTGGAATGTGGGATCCCAAAATTTACCCACACTCATTCAAGGAAGAGCTTAGTAGTGGCTTTTGTTGTGATACTCTTCTTGCAGGACGCCAAAATGGCCATCTTAGAGAATTTGTCGATGACCACAAACACAAAGTCATTTCCATGCTAGGTAGAATGAAGGCCCGACATGTAATCCATGGAGATGGATTACCAAGGTTGACTAGGAGTAAGAAGAGGAGTATATAGGCCTTGCTTCGTAATTGTTGTTTTGGCAATGGCATAGGCAATGTAAGATCTGATGTACCATCCAACATCTTGTTGAAGGTTCGACCAATAAAACTACTTTTCCAGCACTTCCACTGTTTTCTCTACTCTGAAAGTCCAACGACCCGACAGTAGCACACCTCAAAAATTATCTTGGCACACTATCTTGTAAGAACACAAAGTTGTCGTAGGTGGCATAAAAGTGTGCCTTGGAGGTGAAAATATGGAACTTACTTTCCTTCCAAGAGAATTTGGTATGTGTTTCCAAATTCTAGATCGCTCTTGTAAAGATGCGGCCACCCCAAAGTCTCGTGCCCACAAGAGTTGATCACAGTGGTCAGTGCCATAATCGACTACACCATTATTAGTGTTTCCCTACTTGTATTTGATGTTCAAATGAAATTGTTGCAAATATGTGGACAATTTTCTAATGGCGATCATTCTGCAACTTACCTCATGTCTATATGAACTGCATGGGTTGGTGATCTATGTGGATGATTGTTTCCTTCCCAAGAATGTAATTCTTCCATTATTGGAAAGCATACACAATAGAATACATCTCTTTGTCACAAATGGGATACTTTCAAATTGTATCTAAAAGAGTCTCATTATGATATGCCACCGGATGCCCCTATTAGGTAAGAACTACACCAGTAGCATAGTCGGAGGCATCTATCTCAATTTCAAATGGTTGTTGCAAGTCTGGTAATGTGAGAACTAGTGCAGAGCAGAGGCAGTGCTTCAACTCGAAAAATGCCTTCTGTTGGGATTCAGACCAAAATAAATTTTCTTTCACTCTGCCCTTGGTGACTTGACTTAAAGGACAAGTGATATGAGAGAATCCCAACATGAACCTGCGATATAAATTGGCGAGACCTAGAAATATGTGGAGCTCTGTTAGAGTGGTTGGGGCTAGCCATTCTCAAATAAATTATATCTTGGCTAGGTACTCATGCACACCCTACTCATTAATGATTTACCCAGATATTAAACCTGGGTCATACCAAAAGTGCATTTCTCCAAATTGGGACATAATTTATGATGTTGTAGGGTTTGGAGGACTTGTCATATATGGTGTATATGCTCTTCCCAACTCTGGATAAAGATCAATATGTCGTCTAGCTACACTACCACAAACAAGTTGGTAAAGGGACGCAAGATGTCGTCCATTAGCTGCATGAAGGTTGCAGGGGGAATTCGTCAACCCGAAAGGCGTGACCAACCATTCGAAAAGACCCTCCTTGGATTTGAAGGAAGTCTACACATTGGAGGGTTCAATTGGTACCCGGTGATAACCAGAATTTAAGTCAATCTTGCTGAAATATTTGGTCCCATTGAGCCAGTCCAAAAGGTCATCAATCCATGGGATTGGATATCTATTTCGTACAATGATCGTATTTAATGCCCGTTCAATACAGAGTCTTCAGGTTTCATCTTTCTTCTACACCAACACGATTGGGCTCCCACAGGGTGATGAACTTGACCTGATGTGCCCTTTCTACAATAACTCCCAGATCTACCTCTTAATTTCATCATTCCCCTGAATAGAGCATCAGTAGATCGTTCTGTTGTGTAGTGGCGCGCTAGGGGTTAGATCAATAGAGCGCTTGACCTGATTAGGGGTGCCCATGTGGGTGAGGTGAATATGTTCTTGTACTCTTTCAAGACCTTGTCCATATGCTACTGTCGTGCGAAGGAGCCATCTAGAGGCTGTGGATGTGGTCACAATCTTCTTCTTTCCCTGAGGGCGAATCATGAGGAAGACGAATTTCCCGATTTGGGAAATGATCTTACTGCATTGCTTCGTAGAGATCAAAGAGATGGTGGTAGGCGGCGCTACCTCCGATATCATGTATAACTTATTGCCCAAAGAAATAATGATAGTGCGAGGCCTAGACTCATACACAACATGACACTTCCACAAGTATGGTTAGCCTAATAATACATCACAAACTTCAAGAGGAGAAACATCACACAGTAACTCATCTATGAAGGGATTGATGTTGTAGGGAAGGTGACATTATTGGATGACACAGAGATCTCGCCCTTAGTGAAGCCACCCAATGGTGTATGATTGTGGGTGTGGTGTGGTTAGTAGGACCAACTACTTCACGACCTCTACTAAATTAGGTTCTTTTGGCATCCATTGTTGATAATGAACTATAGCGGAGAATCCTTCACCGACACTTATGAGCGGAAGAGTTGGCCCCCTCCTATGGATCTTCAGGCTCAATCTTCTCGATCTTGGTGGTGGCAATAGTGGCACTAGGCCTCACATAAATGATCTTCTTCCGTTTATCATTCCCCTTATCGGGTTTTCTGACTCAGAGTTAGAACATGCATCTGATTCAGAAGCCTTCAACTCGACCACTAGTGACCTCTTGGCTCAACACTCACTTTTGTTGTGCGTAGGGTTCTTATGGAACTCACACCATTTCCCTATGTCCTTCTTTGTCATCGTGGCATTGTTATTTTCTTGCGACTTCAACGGGTTGTCCAGGGTCACCCTGCCTTGGTTTTGTCCTTTGTTCTACAGTTTGGGGGCACCTTTCCCTTGCTTCAGATTCAGAGATCCAAAGTCTTGCTTCTTTTGTTTAAACTTCTTCTCGATCTTCATAGTGTATCGCTATGGGACGCCAAGTAAGGATATGTCCAAGAATTCCATATCATCTTAGATTTACTTGTGTAGATAGCCATAGTACTTAAGTACCAAATTCCACTCAGAATCCTTGATACCCAGCTTCATGCGAAGGGTATGGAAAATATTTGTGAACTTTGACAGATCTTAGCCCCTTCCCTGCTGCAACGTGGTCCACTTTATGTATTTATCTTCATTGCTCCTGACATGGTAATATTATTCCTTGATGGCGTATCAAAAAGGATTTCAAGTGGGTGCGGCTGAAAACAATGAGGATTCCCTCTCGTTATTTTGTTCAAAGTAGGTTTCCCACCAATAATTGACATGGGGGATGGCTTTGAGGAGTGCAAAAGTAATATTTTCCTGGTTGGAAAAGTCATGAACCAAAAAATATTATTCCAACAAATTTAACCATCTATCTATGATACCTACATCTATATGCCCTTAAAATATGGGAATGTCAAAGTTAAATTGTACTTTAAAAGGTGTGGTGTCTCTAGAGTGGTTGCTGGATGAAGATGCATCACCTGTGGGTAGCCATAGAAGGATCTAGGAAAAGTTATCCATCAGCACATTCCTCTGTAGCTCGAGGGCTTCCTCGAGAAATATTTTTAAAGGATCTCCTGCTCCCTCGTCTTTCTTTTCTTCCACCATGGGAGGTTGTTGGGGTTTGCAAGGCTGGTCTTACAAAGGTTCAACCAGTTCGAGCCCTAGCTCCCTATACCTTGACCTCATTGGGAACATTTAAAGAAAAAAAAAGAAAGAGCAAACCACTTTGATACCACTAATACTGACTTATGTAGGAACGCAAAAAAATACAAATATAAACATAAACACAAAGATGCAACAGAAACAAAACTTCATTTCATTAATATCAAAGAACTGAAATATGCTTATATGCAGAATGTAGATAAACTAGCTCGGATGATGGTAGCTTATCTCTGAGAAGAGATGTGGCAGTTACATGCCTACGAATTGTGTCACAATGAGGCTCAAGGGCCGTTTTATTCTTTAACAACAAAATAAAACCCTATACAACCAAAACCCTAACCCTAGGAGATGAAACGCCAAGAGTTTGTGGGCCCTGTTCGGGTTAGTTGGGCAGCCAACTTCTCGAGGTTGTAACTTGGTCATGTGATCTCCGTTTGGCGTGTACGATACTTTTTTGGAAATATATCTCTGAGTACTACAATATTTACTACAGGCTTGTAGTTGTAGACATGAGATTACCGTGGACCTAAAAAAATATCATTTAAGGGTCAAAAAACTTTGGAAGTTAAGGACCCAAAAAGCTATTAAAAATAGTAAATGATGCTATAATCAAGGAAATGGAAAAAATTGACTGGAGGTCTAAGTGGAATAGGCAGGTGGCCAACAACATCCACCTGGATCATTATTATTGTTATGTAGGACATAATTATATTTTGACCCGTTAGACTCGATATATACCAAGGAGGACTTGTGATTTGAATCATCCAAGAATTATTCATTTATGTGATGTAAAGGGAGGTTTCCCCTTCGAAGTGACTTATTATCTAGTTGTTGATCTATGTTTTCTTATGTTTATGTGTTATTTTGATTTGGATGCATAATAGAGAGAGAGAGAGAGAGAGAGAGAGAGAGAGAGAGATGCATTTGGGGGTGAGACAAAGACACACAATAGGAGAGATGGAGGGAGATATAGTTATAGATAGCAGGCAGAGAAAGAGAAAGAAGGAAGAAGAAAGTGGTACATTAAAACAAATATAAATATTATATATCGTTATATGATATTAAACATTATGAACCATAAAGGAATAGAAAGTAAGGCTTTTACAAAAGGTAAAAGAAATAGGATTTAGAAAGCCATGAATATTTTGGGTTTTCATTGAAATAAAGACATTGATTTTAGTGTAGATGTTGATTCCCAATCCTATTTGATTTACTGCATTGCATGCATTGATTTTAGTGTAGTTGTTGATTTATAAAGTTATTTGATTGTTTACACTAAATGCATTGATTTTAATGTATATGTTTATTTCTAATCCTATTTGTTTACTTGCACTAGATGCATTGATTTCAATGCAGATGTAGATTTTTGATTTGATGTAACTATATGCATGATGTGTACATTAATTTCAATGTAATTAGATTAATAGTGCGCATGATTTCAATGTAAACACAAAATATTGACGACATGCACTAAATTTTGTGTTACAATAATTCAACCATAAACAAAATACCTGAATTTTAATCTTAAATAAAATGTTCACTTACCTAAATGTTTGCTTCTTGAAATTGTAAACTATTTGTAATTGACTACATTCTTATTATTCACATCTTCCATCAAGAGAGACAAGGTATGATTTTTACCACAATAGCTCGAGTTAAAAAATTGAATGGGCTTGATTTCAACCTCCCTTTTCATATGATCAATATGAAAAGATGACAAAACTAACTAGTGTGAAAATAAGAACAATATAAGAAATCACGATGAAGACTATTAGCAATTGACTACATGCTTATTACTCACATTTTCTATCATTCAAAAATATTACATTGTCACTTTGTATTCAAAATTTTTAATTCTTCATTTTTTATCATTCAAGTTATTAACAATCTCTATCATCTCAATACACTGAGCTAACTAAGCAAATTTAAAATTAAAATGACTAGATTAATCTTAGACATATTTAACATATTTAAAATTATTAGAATAATTAGATGTTCAACAAATTTTAAGTGACCATGCATGATTGAAACCATCCTAGATCCATCTTAACCTTGGATCTATTAAACACCAAAAGGGATCAAATCTCTCGAGGTGCAAATCTTTCCTCAAGTTTTACACTAAAAAAAGAAGTTTGCACTTTGAGAGATTTGATCCCTCCCAACACTTAATAAATTTGGGGTTAAAATAGATCTAAACTAATATAATTTGGAATAGTTATAAAATATTTTCAAAAAATAATAAACCCTCAACAATATTTATTTTCACCTTATTAAAATATCATTTATTCTCATCTATTAAAGAAACCATAAAATAATTATATTTTTTCTTCTTATTATTGTAATATAACAAATAGTTTGATGCTAGAATTTTAATGTTAGTCATATACAAATCATTTATAATGTTTATGTTTGTAAATAAGTAGGATTGGGTTGTTGGAGTTTTGTTAAGAGATTTTCTCAATAATATTATTTTTATTTAGAATCTATTAATTCATGCCACTATTATATGGCTTGTAATTGACTTGTCAAAAAATATACAATTGTTTTGTGTGGCATTATATTTACTACAATTCTTTTATGTATATATATAATAAAAACTTTTTTCTTATTATAATACAAGTCAAAATTCATTTTCAATCTGTTTATTACACAATGTCAAACTCATATCATAATAAGTTATTAATAATCTTTTGACTTTCATTACCGATCTTTTCACCAAACATGTCTTAAGGAATACAAATTTCCGATTGTAACTAATATTACTAAATAATAAATATAGTGACATTTTTTACCCCAAACATTAGTATCTATAATACAATATATTAAAACTCTCATCCTTAATTCACTTAAAATATTCCTTGTGCAATATATGACCAAAGATTCTTTAGAAAGCCAATATAGGTTGAAACAATTTGTAAGCCTATTCCGAACCATAACACTTAGAGCATGTTTAATTACCTATTACAAAACCATTTTAAAATGAACATTGACGGTAATAGTCTATCCTTCGTAAAGAAATTTGATGTTAAGTAAATGTCAATAAATAAATAATTAATATGTAAATTACATAATATAAAATAATCATATTAGCCAATTAATCATAAAGAATTTACCTAATATAAAAGCATTTTAAGTGAACATGGATCATAGTAGCTTATCAATCATAAAGAAATTTGATGTTAAGTAATCCAATAAATAATTTAAATATAATTTATAAACATATTTTTGAATACTAAGAATTTTAATAATGTAATTAAATTAAATTCTAAACTATGTAAATATTTTTTATGAATAAGGTTAAATTGAAGGTATACAATTAATAACATCATCACAAAAATTAGACACTAAATTAATATATAAAATTTTTTGTTTGATAGATAAAAAACCAATTTCTACACAACAATTTAACTACAAAATTTATAAAAACATACATATTCTACCTCTCTTATATTATTCATATGACTTATTTATCTTTCATTTCTTTATAGTTACATTATTAAGTCTTTTCATAGAAAAAATTAGTTCTTATCTTCCTTCCTTGCAAGCTATTGTCACTATGGGAAAAGCCTGCCACACTTTCTTAAAAAACACTGCTGCACTTTCTTCCAATGGCAGTACTATATTGTTTAATGTCGTTATTTTCATTTAAAAAATATACATTAAATGCCAGAGATTTCAGTTAACATATTTATCCATTTTTTATTCACAAATACGTATCACAATGTTTTTTTTGGGAGATGATGCCAGAAACAATGTGAGGAAAGCGACTTGTGATGGAAAGCGACACAAATTCAAGAACAAGGAAGAATACTTGTTGGCCGTGCAATGAGTGGTAGATTAATCTAAAAATTTTATATGTATGTTTCCTTATACTTAGAATGTTAAAGTTGGGTCATATCGTTATTTTAGTGTCCTAAAAGGATAAAAAAGGTTTAGCACAAATTAGATATGTTGCAAACATAATCAACTCCTTTAAAATAAGATCTTATATTGTAATTCAAATTTTATTAATTATGAAAATGGTAATATTTTCATATATTAATGTTATTTATTATGGTATATAATATTAGTTTGTAATGTTAAAATAGAAAATAATTGAATATACGATTATGTGGAAAAACTATGAAAAAGGGATAGGAAATTTTTTTATTATAATAATTATAAATATTATAGTTTTATCTATTTTTTTTTACTCACATTCTGTAAAAGTAGATTTCATTACAATACCATGGGCACAATACCATAGGTTATAGATACTATGGGTGCAAACAATTTTTACTTTGATTTGGTCTCACACCTAAAGATCTTCCACTTCACACCAAATGGGAGCTTGAGTGAATATTTTTTACATTGTTTATGTCTCCTCACTACTAATCCTTTCCCAATATGTCTTTCATCATGTTTGTATTACTCTAGCCAAGGTTCTACAAAGCTCGCGCTTATCCCTCGACAAAATCTTTATCACCATATCACCTGGATTTTTTTTGGTGTGTATTTTCTCCAATTGTAGTAACCCATCATCTAATACTTGACAAATTCAATAATATCAAACATCAATGTGCTTTGTCTTGGAATGTTATGCTAGAGTTTTTGCTAAATGAATGGCACTTTGACTGTCACAATGGAACACATTTTTATTTTTTTTTATTCCTAGCTCTCCTAAAAATTGTTGCATCCACAACATCTCGTTGCAAGCTTCTATGGTAGTTATGTATTCTGCTTTTGTTGTGGAGAGGGCTACTACTTTATGTAGTCTAAAGATCCAGCTACACCTGCAAAAGTATATAAAATAGCCAGTGGTGGACTTTCTAGTATCCATATCTGCAGCCATATTTGTATCTATATAACCTTCAAGAACAACATTATTATTACCAAAACAAAATCAATAATTACTAGTACCCTTAAGATACCTCAAAATCCACTTTATCACTTTCCAATGTTGTTTTCCAGGATTTGCAAGGAACCTGCTCACTACTCCCATTAAATGTGCAATATCTAGATGGGTACATACCATGACATACATCAAGCTACCAACAGTTAAAGCATAAGGGATTTTACTCATTTCCTCCTTTTTATCATCATAAAGACAAAAATCAACACTAAGTTTGAACTGTGATGCTAGGGATGTACCAATTGTTTTGGCATCCTTCATATTGAATCTGTCTAATACCTCAATATATTTTTCTTGTGACAACCACAACTTTTGGTTCTTTCTGCCACATATAATCCTCATGCCTAATATTTCTTGTGTTGGACCTAAATATTTCATTGCAAATTGATTTCCCAAATCTTTCTTCAACCTATTGATCACGTTCTTATCATGTCCAACAATTATCATATCATCTACATACAACAGTAGTATAATATACGTTTCTTGGTCATACCTCTTGATATAGACACAATGATCAACCTCCTAATCTTTTGAATCCATGCTCCAACATAAATGAATTAAATTTCTTGTACCATTGGTGAGGTGCTTATTTCAGTTCATAAAGGCTCTTCTTCAACCTGCAAACAAGGTTCTCTCACGAGGGATTCACTGACAAAGTAATGACATACCATGTGCGTTCATATTGGGGCATAAAAAATGAGGAAAAAATGAAATAATATATTGAGCATATAATAGGGGGGTAAAGGGTTTTTATATGTTGTATAGAAATATGTGTATTACAATATATTGTTTATACAACACATAGACCACACTAAGTAAAAAAGAAAACGGGATGGAGAAATAGAGGTTCAGGAGCATTGTGGGAGTATCGATAGTGGGAGGGAGAAAGAAAACACTATGGTAATATTAGGTCCATAGTAGCCTAATATTCAAGTTGCCCTAGTATTGATATGCAATTCATGGTAATGTTAAATTCTTTCATTTTCATCCTTCTGCTTAAATTTTTAACATTACCAATGTTTGAGAGTAGTTTAAACCTCATTAGATTTCGTATGGAGAAAGTAGAATTTTAGATCTCACTCAAAATCTAGTAGACTTATCAATTTTTCATGATTTCAGAATTGGGGGGATTGCAATGTTTCCATTGTATTTTGTCATGTACTAGGGTATGGAACTCATATTTAATCAAGAAAACCAAGCCCTCTATGTACCTTGATGTTAGTGACATTGGTTGTTGAACTCTTCCATCATGACCCTACTAAAAATGTACACGTCACTCAAACAAAATATTGGCTTGACATGCTACCTTTTTTCTATCTTATGTTAATGCTTAGAGGGTGATATTAATGACAAAGATCCCATGATAGGAAACGATTTTGATGGTATGTAGGTGTTTTTTGTAGCATGATTTTTTTGGATGGTGGAGGCCATCCAAAGCCTATTTGTTGA
>APFE031579089.1:0-12474 GCA_000404065.3 Pinus taeda
CCTAAACCTCCAGCCTCACCAAGTCCAACAAGGACAACAAGTCCAACAGACAGAGGCCATAAGCCAAGTCCACCGCCTAACCAAGTCCAACAGAAGGAGAAGGAAGTGGATTCAAATTGAGAGAGTAAAGAAAGGATACAGCAGTTGAATGAGCTTGATGAGCTTAGATAGCAAGCACTCTTTCATACAGAGATTGTACAGCAACAAAGAAAAGGTTTGCATGATAGGTTCATAAAGTAGAAAGTTTGTCAAGAGGGAGATTGGGCCTTACTCTATGACTCTAGATACAAGGATTTCAAAGGGAAACTAATGACTAGATGGTTAGGCCCATATCAAATAGACACCTTTTATTACAATGGATCAGTGAAGATAAAAACAATTGATGAAGAAAGAATCCCTCTCCTAGTCAATGGCCACAGGCTCAAGCTCTACAAGAAGCCTCTAACCAGGGAGGAATTCATACAGAAGGTACAGGAACAAGATCTGAATCTCATTGGGAGTCTAAAAACTCCCAATTCAACCTAATTTGTCCTCTCCCTTATGGTCGAGCAGCCTTCCGGCACCTACAGTTTCATAAAAAAAGCAAAAAAAGTGTTCTGTTTGGGCTAAGGTACGATAATAGTTCCAGCTTCTGGCAGTCTACCCACATACAATGAAAGCAAATGCATCAGTATGGAATCTATTATATAAAAAGATATACACTTAACTACAGATTCTAGCCTTTAGCTTTCATCCTAAGAGTCTGACATCCTATCTCTGTCAGATACAGACATCCAATCAGCTCTACTCTGTTTCCATAATTTCTCACTCTGGTTTACTCTGTTTACTATCATTCACATTCTCACTCTGTTTCTTGTCCTAGAAATGATCTCATTTCCTTCTCTAAGCCTATAAGGCTCTGTCTCACTGCGTATTATCATCATTAATTACATCCCTCCTGCAATAAGAAAAGGGTCCTAATCAGAGATTATAACAGAAAAAGATTAGCCTAAGCCACATTCTTCAACATGCAAAAAGAATGTTTAGCCTGTCAAGAATATACAGCTAGAAGACAACATCCATGCGATATCAAAAGGTTTTTCAATAGGTAATATTTCTTATTTGCATTATATTCTTGAATTAAGCATCATATGAAGGCTATCCTAACTTCGAAAGATGAGGACATCTAAATGTTTTAGTTGGGGGGAAGCATCATTTGAAATGACAAAAAGAAATCATGAAACATTAAGACTCTAGTTATGTCATATGTCGAAATGTCATAAGGAAAGGCTTGAGCGAAATCTGAATCATGTTAAGATTTGTCGAGATATATTACATGTAGCACGATCATGATAACAAGTGGCGCATGTTAGCAAACAAGAAAGAATATCATGTCATTAGGCGCCGAAATGAATGGGAAGGCAACAGCTTAAGTCTACACGAGTGAGACAACTAATGTCTCCGAGCGGATTAGATGGTAAGAAACGGTCACTCAAACCGCTATGATGTTGTTAAGTGACCAAGGCATGTTCAAAATTCGATGAAACCTCCGCTTGCTACATTCCTAAAAATCATTCATCCAACAAATCGATGTTAAGAGTGATCGTCTAAACTCAGAGTATTGGCTCAAACCTGTGGAAGCAGCTCAGCGGGGAGAAACGGGGGATTTACAGTACACCACGAACTTGTTCAGGACAGGGACTTAGCCGAAGGAACCAGCAAGTAATACATTACTAAACCAGTCAATAAAATACTTCTGCTATTTTTGTTGAAGGTTCTCTCGAATTCCTCAGTTAAGAAATGAAATAGGGTTGCAGAAGGTTGTCTGCAGTAAACCCTAGCTCTTTTCATCTTCAAATTGGGAGCAAGTCTAAGTTCAGGAAATTCATTTATAAAGGTCAGTAAGTCTAAGCAACATAGCAGAGGGAAAATGACAGCCGGTTTCATTCGAAGAGAGCCCACAGACCATACCAGGCTCCATAGTCAACCTAAAGTCGTAGCTTCTTTGAAAGGGGTAGGATGGTTATCATTTTTCGATAAGTTAGATGGATTTGATGATGCAATTGCACTCGAATTCGCCCAGAATTCTGAGCATATTCAGGTTCAGGACAATCAGACCCATGAATTCCACACAAATGTTAGAGGACTGGATATTGGGGTGAATGAAGATTTAATAAGTGAAGTCACAGAAATTCCCAGGGGTCAGCCTTGGGATAAAGATGACAGGGCACTCAACAACAGAGCCAAAACCATCTTCTTTCGGTCATATGAAAAGTCTGAATCAAATAGGAATGGAGTGAAAAGAGAGTCTCTCCCAGATGAGTGGGGAGAAGTGGCTTACCATATTATGAAATATCTTACTTGTGAGGGGAGACTAAACATTGTTTATGCTTATCATTTAAGAATGCTGTATCAGATCAGGAATTTAAGCTATCAAAAGCCTCAACAGAGAATCAACATTCCCCATTTATTGCTTCACTCCTTGAAAGAAATGTGCATAAGGGTCAAAAAGGGAAAGCTGGATGCAGTAGCACATCACTGCTTAATAAAGTTGATAGTTTGCCACAAACTACAGGAGCAGCTCCCTCAAATCTCTTGGAATCAGTTTGTCCAAGTAGGGGTAGGCCAGGAAAAAGCCCCAGACACAGAGAATCCAATGACTCCCCCTACAAGAGAAGAGAGTGCCGTCCGTATCCACAAGGCATTCCTGGCTGAAGCAAGAGGTTAGGGCATCCATAACTAAGGTGGGTAGGGTAAGTGAGAGGTATAATAGGCAAAGAATCTCAAGGTGGGTGAGTAGATCGCACTGAAGTACTAAAAGTAGGCTAAAGTTCATAGCAAAGACAGTAAGTGCCTACCCCACCCAGCCCCGTATCTCTTCCGTTCTGGCTATCGACAATCCATCTGGTGCTTCTAAGAGAAGGTCATGGGTAGGGCATCACTCCATTGACTAGGGGGAAGGTAGTAAGAAAGTAAGGTAGGCGGATAGCATGCACTTAAGTAAAGGTATCGGTAGGCAGGGGCGTAGCGGTAGTACTAGTGGTACCCCCAAGTAGGAATCTTGAAGCAGGAAGTTTCTCGAAGTCCTGTTCATGCTGTATCTGAAGCCCATGCACCAATGCTCTTCTTTCTATTTGATTTAACACCTGTGCAATGCTGCTGCATCGAAGCTAATCTAAGGAAGGGTTCCGCAGTGTATCTAGTGATGGCGGTTCTGTCTGTGTGGTGGGCAGTAATAGAAAAAGTAAGGGTAAGTTGGTTTATCCCGACTGGAAAGAGAAGTCTCTAGCAGTCAGTCCCCACTAAGTGATTCATGAAGCAAGTGGTATAGGGCAGGTCTAGTTATTCTGTTGGGTGGTTGTGTGTAAACAAGGTAGGGGGTATCCCTCCTCTTCCTGGCTGAAGGCAAGTGTTTGTTGTTGGGTAAGGCAGCACTCCGTTCGTTGGGTGAAGACAGTAAGTCAAGGGTCTGGTAGAAAAGGGTCCCTTTAAATGGTATATTGTCAAGGTAAAGGGTATGGTACGGTGGAAAATAGACCCAACTTCATACAAAATAATAGCAAGTGTGAGCCTGTGCAATGGCGTCTGGAAGTCCATTGAAAAGGTCCTCCTCCCTCTCTCTATATCTATGGAAACCCTTCCCTTCCTAGGCTGTAAGTTGGGGGTGGGTAAGAAGAGTGTAAAAAAGTGAAGGTTGGGTAAAGTGAAATCGAATAGTGCCGTACCTACAAAGTCTTCCTGGCTGAATCAATTGGTTGGCAGCACTCCCTAAATCCCTCCTCCATCCATATTCTAAGTAAGGTTAAGCGGTAAAGTCCGGTAAACAGAACAAGTGTATAGCATGCACATAAGTAAAGTCCAAGAGTCTTCAGAAAGGAAAACAATCAATAGCCCACGCACCCAAGCAAGCAAGCAAGCCGCTCCTATTCCATCCAATATCCGCTCGCTGTAGGTAGGTAGTTCCTCAATTAAAGAGGTAAGTTCGATGAAATTATTCAAGACGGTTGCTGTCCAAAAGAAAGGTAGTCCTGTAGGAGGCTGACCAAGACTGTATTCCAGCAAGAAAAGAAAAGAAAAGTGAGGCACGCTGCGCTTCACTCCGCTCTTCACTTCGTTGCTCTATATATATGATTCACTTTCGTGATCGATCTTGCATTTTCTGATCCGTTCTGGTTCAGTCCATGCCACGTACGGTCGGTCGCGTACACACGAGCCGCTCCATCTAGATCCAAGAAATCAGAATGAGAATCCGGAGCCTCCTAATAATAAGCTGGATAATCTGGACCTGACGTTGAATTCTAAATCCCAATCTGCTACGGGTGTGGCTCCCACCTCCACTGCTGGCTGAGATGCTACAATAAGCTTAGTCCAGTCCGACGACAAAAACACCTGGAGTCACACAACAACCAGGGCCGAATTGCCTTCATAGTGCGTGCACCTTAGGTCGGGGGACCAACCTGGACTTCACGCTGCAATACCCGGGACTGGACTATACGCTGCCCGCCACGTCCCGTACTTCACCCTGAATCCGTACCTTACCAAGGGAACCACCTATAGGTCCTTCATGTATGGACCGGGGCCACTCTTATGCCCTCATAAAGCACATGGAAAAGGAGAAACTCCCATGAATCTCCGCTCGTAGCAGGACCAGCAGACACGGTTACTCAACTCCTAGGGCAATCCCAACGAGTGGAATATAGCTACGGCTCCTCAGCTTTCCTTCGCTCTGTTCCATATCCAGTCGCATTTACTCCAGCAGATCGGTTATATAAAATATCCACTTTTTTACATATAGAGAGTGAAAGTTTTTGAGTTTCGTGATAGAGATTCTAATCATCCGTATGAAGTGACAACCGGACATGACATGACGTACCTTTCGGAGCTGTTTCTTGCATTTTCCACGGACGAATATATAGTAAATACTACTGGTTCAATTTAGTAAGGTTATTCCTATATATGTTCCCCTCAAGGAGATCGCTCAGGTAAGGTCCTGAAAGGCAGGCGGTAACTAGTCAACCCAGTCCTGATAAACCCTCTCATTAGCTAGAAGGAAGGATGGCTCACCCGAGGCCCCCCGTCGACGACCTAGCTCAACCAAAGGCAAGGACCTTTGAATCCTTTAACGAAGCCTTGAAATGACATCACAGAAATGACATCACAGAAAGGGCCTTGAAAGGGCATCCTTTTCTATTATATACTCAGCCCCCTATAGCTAGGAAGATAGATAGATAGAGAAATAATTAATAAATAAAGCTACTGTGTCATCTTTATAAAGTGACTATACCTCTTTACCAGCCAGTAGAATTACTGTACACCTACTTACCATACCTTTAATAGGGTTATCACGCCTATCCTACTAACAGCTTACAGTCTTCTACTAACAACTAAAAGGCAGAGCATTGTCCCATGGTTTAGGAGATCTCACAGTACACGCTTTAAAACCTCAAATAATGAATGGATCTATAAAGTCCCCATGATATAGGATAAATCCCCCCATAGTATAGGCTTTATATACACAATCGGAAAATAAGTCCCCTTAAAATAAGTCCCCATAGTGCACACTTTATACCTACACAATGAGTAGGCTTAAAGAGATCACATAGTATAGGCTTCAAGTATAGGTTTCAAACCCGAAACAACGAATTGGTATAGGCTTCACTCAGAAGCGAACATAGACCAGCTAACCTTATAGGACACATAGAATCGGAAGATGTAGAATGCATTAAATCAGAATAAAACCTTTATATACCGCGTAGAATAACAATTATAACGGCGTGGTACAGAAATAATAAAGTGGCTTTAATACGCGCTAAAATGGCCTTTCAGGCGGTTTACCATTCATCCATGAACCCCCTCATCACTATATTTGAAACATTCTACCATTCTACTTGGAGAATTACGGAGAAGTTACGGAGGTTTGATAAAGAGAAATAGCTCCAAGCTTACGGAGTTCTTTATGAAGGTGCGAAGCCGCTTGGTCCCTCCGGGGGGCAAGGAAATTGCTCCGAAAATAGTTTGTGTTACGGAGACTTGTTAATTTCGTGCATATCATCATTGATTAGGGTAACTGCCCCATTACTCACCTCCCCATTACTTGCCTTATGAATAGGGGCCTTATGGGTAGGGGATGGATCTACTGGTTTGGATTAAGACCCTTAGGCCTATATTGGCTCGGTTAGTTCTGGCGAGACAGGGTTATAGCCCAGTTAGAGCTCCGGCGGGAAAGGGCAAATCAATTTCCCCGAATCCCCATAGGGAGGGGGAATTAGCCCTCCGCCCAGATAGAAAACCATCTCTAATGAGGAGCTTATAATTCAGATCCTTATTTATGTTATAATGGTTCCATCTTTGATGCCTGCTTAAACAATCTTCTATGCTCATTCCATTAGGCTCTTATATATGTAATAAACATGAATGAAAAGCCTTAATTAAAAGGCCTTATCAATGAAGTAATAGAAAATGGTAAGCATGAAGTGGTAAGCATAGAGACCAGCCAGCATTAAGCGTGAAGACAAGGAGCATAGAGATCAGGGAGCGTTAAGCCGCGAAGACCAGAAAGCATTAAGCGTAGAGATCAGGGAGCGTTAAGCCACAGAGACCAAGAAGCGTTCAACACCAAGTAGAACTAAGCATGAAATGGCTCTATAGCTATCTTTCCTTAATGCATACAGTCAATATCAAGAGCAATAAGGTTCTCGGTAAGCTTACCACCTACCTCCCTGAAAAGAACCTCTATATAAGAGCCCTATATAAAGAGAAAGGCCTACCTCCCCTTAGAATAGAGCGCTAACCCAGAAGATAAAAGGAAAAGATAGCTTTTCCAAAGGTGCGAAGCCGTTTGTTCCCTCCAGGGGGCAAGAAAGGGACTTGCTTTCCCGACATAGGAGGGGAAGGGCTAATCTACTTTATCAATTTTCAGGCTCATAGCCCAAACTTAATAAGGTTTATTGCACCTACTAGGTTCTAATAGGGAGGGCCCGCTATAAGTCCTACTAGGAGGGGAGACACTGATTGAAGGCCTAGGCTAGGAGGGTGAATAGCCTAAGGAAGGAAGGTATTGTTGGGATGGCACCTCCAATAGGTGGTTATTGGGTGAGATGTAAACTGAGACTAGGTCATTTGTGTATGGCCTTACAAACGTCTACTCGACCTAGCCTCACGGTGGATCTGCAGGCCCCGATGGTTGGTGTTTCCCTCCTAAGCTTCCTAAGTAACGTTCGCCATCCTTCCTGGCCCAGTGTGCTTCCCCTTGGGCACCGCTCCCCTGAGGCGTACGGTTTGCCTAATATTAACTCAACCTCCTAGCCCAAACTACCAACTGAGCGTTAACTATCAAAAGGCTTCTCGCAAAAGGAGCAGCACTTACATAGATGTAATAAGGCAGAGCTCCGGTGAACCCGGAGGACTTATAGTTACTTATCTTTGGAGACTGTCGCGTACGACTATAACGGCTTAATGTAGAGGGCACAAATTGCCCACGGGACTCTATTTCACCTGTTCCCAAATTCATTTACCTACTGGCCATGGGTCACTATTCAACCTGGTCTATAATCCAGTTAGTCATCTTCACAACCAGTCAACCTAACTGCTGCTATCAACCTTACCACCTGCCAGAATATTTTCTAATAAGAACAAAAAAGAAAGAGACCGCTTGCCTCCATATTGGGTAATTATAGCTACCACCTTCCTCCTTATTGGTGATTGATCCTACCGCCTACCTGCCTGCCTGTGATTGATCTATCTCCCCACCTGCCTTCATATTGGTGATTGATCCGGTAGCCTGCTGCCTTCCCTCTCTCCACCTACTTATATATTCTCTCTTCCTCCTCGATCTACCTAATGAGCGGCCATCCTACTACCCCTTGCACCCATCTATCAAAGCTCACCCGTTGAACCAACACTGCCCACACTTGCCTTCCCATCAAACCAACAACGAGATTGATTCACCAAACAATTATCTACCGACATACATTAACTCTCACCAAGCCGAGTCCCTTCACTAGAGGCCTGGACTCACGTACGCTTTCAGTCCCACTCATTCAATTACCTCCTCTACTCTCTACCTTACCTACATCCTCATCTCTCAGCCTTACCTTCTATTCCTACCCTCCATCTCTACTCGATATTCTATACCAATCTATATCTATCTATATCTCTCCAGATCTCTCTATCTCTACTCAATACCTCTATTGTAAAACCAGCACTGCCAGCCAACACCTGGGAATGAAGGCATCCCGGCAAAGAGAAGAAACAGAATGACCTGCCTTAACAGCATGCAGGAAACCATCCATGAATGATTACCTTTATACTCCCTTATTATAGGGGATTCTTTCGTAGCACCTAGCAGCAACACCCTCATACTGGACTGGTTTCATACTTCAGCTACTCAAGTGGACTGGGTGACTACTTCTGGTTAAATAAATAAACTACTCCATACATCTGGGTCAGTAAATCAGGTTCAATATATCTGGGGGATACGTAATAAAGCAAAAAACTACTAACTTATGGGTAACTCCCTAATGGGGAAGAGGAAGCAGCTCTACACGTAAACTTATGCAGGACAACCACTTCTGTCTGTCAGACACGCCCTTCTGGTTGATGGATTTCCGAAAGGCATCTTGTAAAGTAGTTGGTTTGTTTGGCAACAAGGGATAGGCAGCAGCTCTACTAACGCTTCTACTGGATGGTGGATTGGAAGAGGCATCTTGTTCGTGTCTTTGTGAGACACATCGAATGATGTCTTTGATGCTTAAACATTTACTTTTAAGCACCAGAATTTCTTTGGATAAGCGCAAGACTTACCTGGACGAGTGAAAAGCCATACTGCTGTAGCCGTTTCAGGTTGGGTGAGTGGATGAGCGAGCTACTTCTGGGGATACGTAAAGTCAGCCGCTACTTACTCATTCATTGGGGAGCCATAAAGCCGCCAACCGGACAAAACCCATTCAGCCAGCCAGACAAAGCTAGCAAGCAAGAAATAAAGCCACCATGAAGAGTTTATCACAAAGAAATTATACGGGCATGTTTCAGGCATTCAAACATCACTTTTGGACCTTGAAGTACTTCGATAGGATGCTTGGTTCTGGAAGCATGTTTGTATTCATGTTATCAAGCATGCTTGGTGTAATCTGGAGGAAGTGTAGAATGCTGGGTGTGCTTGCGGAAATGTGTGTTGTCTCAGCATTGGGAGTGTAGCTTGTGGATTTAGCGGTTTGGAGGTGTGGAGGGTGCTTCATTGGGTAAGTAGCAGGGGAGTAAGCTAAGGCAGTTCCGCAGTTGCCTAGGTGATAAGTTGTTTCAAATCGGAGTTTCCAGGTCCAGTTCATTGGGGGTAGGCAGGTAGGCTGGATCGAGGGTAATACCCTGGCGGGAGTGTTTCATTCGGCTAGTTTCTGGGCTTTCTGGAGTCCCATGCAGGGTTTCATTCAATCCCAGTGAGGGCTGAGGCAGTAGTAGGTTTCGGAAAAGTGTTCCAAATAAAATGCGGTGTGCGATACTTCCTTCATGCTTCAGTTTTGGAATCAGTGCTCACTCATGAAAGCCAAGGGGGGTAAGGTTGTAAATGGGAGATGCGTTGTTTCTGGGAAAGGTGTGTCCCAAATCAGCCTAAATGAGTGGGCGAACCTCCCTCTCCTCTGCTAGAGGTGGAAAAGTCTCAAAGAGAGTAGAATCAGGGCTCATCACACATGGATAGAAAGGGAAATGGGAAAAGTCGTAGAATCAGGAGGCTAGGTCTGAGCTAGATGCTTGATGCGTAGCCTTAGTTTAGGATTCTGCCGCCATGTCTGAGGGAGCGGTATCCGGGGATGATGGAGCCCCAGGAAGCATTTCCCGTAGCCTCGCCCAGGATGATGTATTTTAAGGTTGCTGGAACGGTGAGAAGATGGAGGTGATTTGCAGGATGATGAACCCTCGCCCAGGATGATGTATCGGTTGCCTGTATGCTGGCTCGCTAGCCCCGAATGCTGGATCCGGACCCCGTGTGATGTCTTTGCTGCCCAACCCGGATGCTGGAGCCTACGCCTGGTCCTCTGCATCCCCCTGGGTCTTCTGCCTCATACTCTGATCCGCCAGTATCTAAGCTGCCCGTTACGAAGCTGCCCGCTACGCTAAATCTTTACTGCCCGCTACGTTCTCTGCCTAGTCTGCCCACTACGCTCTGTTTCCTCTGCCCAATCTGATCAATCTGAACTGCCCGTTACGCTCTCTCTGAACTGCCCACTATGCTAAATCTCCTCTGCCCGTTATGCTCTTTCATTACTGCCCGCTATGTTCTGTCTCCTCTGCCCATTACGCTTTTTCATTACTGCCCGCTACGCTCTGTCTTATTTTCCCGTTATGCTTTCTTTGAACTGCCCGCTATGCTCCCTTAATGCGTAGGCCTATTTGTGAAATGTTCCCCCATAGTATTCCCAAGCATCCAACGCTGCACCAGTATCAGCAGAGGTGAATTCCATCCCTAGCAAAACCTTCCTGAAATGGCATTTCCATTCCATGTCTCGCCTGTTTCACCACCTTAACGATGTATCCAGTCATCCTCAACCATAAAGTACCGATCAATAAAACTAAGTGCTAATGAACCTGACTTCATAAAGGACCAAGGAACTGAAGTAATGGAAGTTGCCGTTGCTTTCTTGCCGTTGAAAAGTAAGAAGGTCGCAAGGTCGATATCAGGTGGGCAGTAATATCGATAAGGCATGCGGTCAAGCAGTAGGCGGGATCAGCAGGCGGCAAGGTATCAAGTCTCAGGTAGGATCGTTGGGTCTATTTGAGCGAAGCCTAAAAGGGGGAAGTCGTAGGTTTAAAGAAGCAAGACTATCCAATCCTATCGAGTCCATTCCCCTAGCTATGTAAACGTGTTAAACTGCCATTCTTCAAAAAGAAAAAGTGACTTTTTCTCCCGAATCAATTGGATCTGCCTTTGTCTTTATTCCTGCTATTGTAGCTGCTGGAACTACTGCTACTGGCACTGGAGGATCCGAAATGAGCGATGCCTTAATAACTTCTATATTGCTCAAGGCTGCCTGGCTCAGATGCTATCTTTGCTTCCGCACCTGGTGAATCTGCCAATATTAATAATCGTTCAAGACTCAACCACTAAATATGGAATTGCATTTCGAATGGACTAGCTCTAGCAAGACCAAAAGCTAGGAAACTAACGCTAGCAACATGTGTAAGCATTCTCTTGTATGTGGCCTTGTTGTAATGATGAATCAACGTATGTAAGCTTCGTAATTCATTCCTCCTTCCATCCAGTCGAGGTAGGAACGTGTGTTTCGTAGATGTAAGTTTCGTGAGGGGTATGGCCTCTCTCTTGGGTCTGGATTGAACGGGTCCTTTCTCTCTTTTCGAACCAATCCAATATTCTCAAAAGAGAAACACTTCGTAATCCCAATCGAATGAAGGCACGTTAGCGATTACCCAACTACTCGATCTATATCACTAGAAATTGCTCCCCAGCTCTATAGCGATTGTATTCTTTGGACGTCCTGTCCTTCCATGGGTGCATTGTCTGCCCTACCTCTCTTCATTCGCTCAGGGCTTTCATTCATGACCATCGCATGCGGCTCTCCCTCCCTCGGATCAACAGGGGTGAGCTTGCAACCTCGACTCCATAATCTCTTTTCTTTCTCTATCCTTCCCCGCTGGTGGCTTTCCTGCTAGCTTTCCTTCATCTACTGGTTCAACCGATGGATTAACAGAGTCGACTGAATCAACTATTACAACTACTACAACTTGATCCGGCTGCTTCTCCTATTTCTCTTTCTCTTTCTTGCTATTGGTGATGCTCCTTCCTTCGCTTCGACTTATGGTGCTACCCCCGCCTTTGCTTCTGCTGGATCGGCTAAGTCAACATCTTATGAATCTACAGTTTCACCCACATCAACTGCTGCCTTCGCCACTTACTTAAGCTTATTACTTTGCTTCTTGTGTCCATGCTCCTGGATCTATAGGTTATTAATATGGTGCTGCTCCTTCATCATCTTTCACTACTTCTGCATATCGAACTGCTTCTTCTAGCTCTTGTTTGACAAAATTAACCTAAGAGAAAATCAGATTTAGGCCGTCACGAAATCATGAATTTGAGCACTAAGCACTGATGAGAATCCCTAAGCACTGATAATCTGAGGCCTATGAAATTGATATCTCCTCATTGCAAGCAAAACCTGTACCAGCGGTAAGCAAGGTGGAGTTTGGCAAGGCATTTCCCCATAATGTGAACCATTTCTTTCATGCATAATTGACATATATTAAAGAATTGAACCAATCTCTCATTTGACTTATCAGTCGATCCAATGGCGGGCTTTGACCATGTCTCCCGAGAAAGATCAGTACATATGGCGTAAGACGATTTCACATATCGAGGTTGGTATGGGATCGGGTGTGTTTCCCG
This sequence comes from Pinus taeda, assembly GCA_000404065.3. Lineage (NCBI taxonomy): Eukaryota > Viridiplantae > Streptophyta > Pinopsida > Pinales > Pinaceae > Pinus > Pinus taeda. Next base: position 12,374 of record APFE031579089.1, read on the forward strand.
TCTGACAATGATGCCTGCCCGGGAAGACATCTCAGATCTTCGTGCCGGCGTTCGCTTTTGGCTATTCCTAAATGGCACATGTGGATAGCAGATTTTGCTAT
>APFE031579100.1:0-14658 GCA_000404065.3 Pinus taeda
GTGTAGCCCCAAACATAAAGGTAATTGCATGACCCGCTTTTCACACAAGAGCATCTTAATCCAAGTATTTAATGATTTCAAATACTTACCTCGCAGCCCCTTGAAGAAGCGGTGCTCTGCTACACTGTAACTGACCAAAGTATCGACCACGAACTTTGTCACAAACCCTCCTATGATACGGTCGAGCCAATGATTGACAGTGCACGCGATCTTATCTTCAAAGGCTTCCAATTTCTGTACTAACTCCGGGGTCCAAACAATTGGACCGTCAAGCCTCCACCTCCCTTGGCCGTCTGCCAACTTTGCGATCCTGGCAACGGAACCATTTGTTGGCTTGATGGGACCTAACCCAGGTTTAGCGTTAGTTAGCCAAGAAAATCCCTACACTACTGGCCCTTTCAGCATCAATCCGCGAAGTGTGGACTGAAGCCTCAGCCGAAGCAGTATGGGGGCATGCAGGAAGCAAGTTTCTGCACCCTGAGATGGTTGTGATGTCGATTTTACACTTTAACTCTGCCTTCGCGCAAATCGATAAGCCTTTAGGGCTTATCGATGTACTTCTCTATTAGTCTTTCAGAGCCTCCTCGAAGATCTGCAATTGTCCTTCACGTAACCCTAACAAGCAATATTAGCACTTACGCGCCTCTGTAACTACTTTGTTGTATAGTTTCCTAAATTATATTAAGTGTTCGCCAATTCTATCATGCAATTAAGATTGTCTTCGCGTAAACATATATCTCTACTTGCGTTCATATAACAGAGGAAAACACATATATTTGCGCATCAAATTAGTAATAAAACATAAACCCAGTGCTTAACATAACATAATCGCATGCAATTGACAGAAGTAAAATGCATAGTAATTTCATAATACTTCTCTTTATTGATGGTTCAAATTTTTGAGTACAAACTCTAACTGCCCTACGCACACAACTGTAGGGGTCTGCGCACTCAGCTGTGGACTTCTACCCTAGGCCTCTGCACACTCAACTGTAGAGCCTCTTTCCTATGCTAAGATGCTCGCTCTTAGCTCTTCACACACTCATCAATGACTCTATCTATGAACTGAACTATCCTAGACTCCTCTAAGACCTCCTTTTTATACAATCCCATGGTCTGCGGACCAAGGGTGGATCTCATCAAGCCGACACAACCTATCTAAACTAAGGGTGGAAACCCTTTTTGACTCTTGATATATTCACGCTCTGCGACCAAAAAATGTGGAGAATTTACATTCTTTTATACAAAATTCGGGATTTTTGCCCCAAAACTTGGGCTTTTAACCCCAGAATTGACCCCATGGGACCCATTCCCAACAATGATCAATCATAAATATCGTCCTTGTCACTTACACCATCGGTCAGTCTTGTTGAGCATGTGTGTCTGGATGGTTTGGTCATTTCGTTGTTAAGTCATGCGAGTGTGTGTTCGTATGATCACCTATGCATCTTTCAATTGTTCACACACTTAGCCATTTTTGCTGAAGGTTCTGATGACTTGACTCCCTTCTGATAGCTGGACCATCACCTTGCCATCAACTCGATCATATGTCAACTAGAATAGCACAAAAGCACCAAACTAGTCTTTTCAAGCTGCACTACCCGCAAGTAATTCAATCAACTCTCATGCTGGCCACCCAGACAGTCGGACCCGACAGTCATCCCAAGACTGAATCCCCTCAAAAATTGCACAGAGGCCACTGACTTCACCCGCTCAACTGACTGAGGAAATTGTGAAAAAAGGTCAGGTAGCCACCAAGTGTCCATCCCTGTTTCCCTCTGAAAATTGCATAGTTTTCCCAATCAGTCATCCCGACAATCGACCAACTGTTCATCTAAGAAATTATGCAATGTTCATGAGCAATCCTTCCTCTACCTATCAATCAACTCAACTCAGAAATTACACAAAGATAATCAGCAGTCCGGCCTCCCAGACTTAGTGCAGTTTTCCTTGCTAGTATCCCCTAGCAGCAGACTCCCAGTTCCCTCTAGGAATTGCGTAGTTTCTGCTGTGAGTCACCTGGGAAGCCAATTGGCAGTTCCCTCTAGGAATTGCACAGTTTTGGCTGCCTGTGACCCCGACAGTTCCCCAGAAAAACTGCGCAACCCCTACCTACTGACCCTTCATGCAACTCAGTCTGTTCCTCTAGAAAATTGCACAAATCTAGTTGTCCAGTCCCGTTGTCCGTTTGTTCTGAAAAATGCACAGAGCATGCCTATCTTTCCTTCTAGTGGCCTTGACTATTCCTCCCCAAATTTGTGCAATTTTGCCTTCCAACCGAGCCAACCTTGTAGACACTCACTGTCAAGTCAGATTGCCTGTCTGCATCTCTCATTGACTCTTGCGCAGTTTTCATCAGCAGTTTCCCAGAGCCATCGTCCCGCATCATAGCCTTGCTGCCTCTCCCAGTCACCTACACTCGAATGATCATATGTCATGGTAGACTAGGAGGTTTTGGATTTGATGTTGTATCATCATGAATGACTGCAAGTACAGGTACACCAACGAACATGGCAAGACAACGAATGGGATGAACAAAGGGAGCACATGCAGAATGACGGGTTCACCAACAGACAAACGAATGAAGAATGTGAAGAAGACGAACATGACGAACAAGCACCTTCATGAAAAGATGAGCCTATCAAGCCTTCCAACATGCAAGCAAGGAACAACATGCTAAAGCTTCATCAAGCAAACCAAGGACCATCGAAGACTTTGCACACTTCGCCATGCGGAGGTGAAGCTATGATACACCATGAAGACATCCATAACCCAACAACACTATAGCTCAACATGCACTCCAGAAGCAACACAAATGTACTAGCATTGTCATGTCAAGTCATGTCGAGTCACGTCATGAGTCATGTCGCCCACATCCTCACTATGGGTTTGTTGCCAATCAATGTGATGTAACGTGGAAGTCCAAGAGACCTACTTGTTGAACAAAGAGTCATGTAAGTTGAAGAGTCATGGAAGTCAAATGGTCATGAGGGTAGTCGAACAACCACAAGGGTCAGTTTCACCCTTGGCTATAAATACACCCTCATTTGTACATGCAAAGGACTTTTTTTCACCTCAGCTCCTCCCACATACCCAAGAGAGTCTGTAATATTTTCTTTGAGGAGTAAGTAGTGGCTCCAACACCCCGCTAATGGGGTTAGTGATGTATGGTGTAATGATGTGTCTTGGAACTTTCACTTAATTCAGAAGCCTGTTAATAGGCTAGCACATTTTCACACATGTATTGTATTTTTTGTAAGACTGATCTTTAACACTTGTAATGCATGTTGCTTTAACATGTGTTCTACATCTAAACTGTTTCATTTGTTGTAATGCATAATCTATTAATGGAAATGTGTTGTATATGTTGTTTATGTTGTCCAGTCCGTGTCAACTGCTCTTTTAGACATCGGACAAAATTTTCACCTAAACCTTGTTGTAACAACCATTACACTCATTCAGACTGTTGTGTAAGTGTTATACATGTTATCTTACCTTGTATGTTGTGATTGTCACATCCAAGTGGACTACTTCACCAGAACCTATGTATGTCCTTTTGTGTTATGTGTTCCTAGCCGAGTTGAGATTGATCCCTTTTAACCTGGAACTCACCTTCACCTTCTTCCCTTCACAGTGAAAGAACCATTGACACAAGTACACTTATACTCACTAGGCATGCAAACCTCACTTCTCAAAGACAAAGTGAACCACTCTCCTGTGCTCACTAGCAAGAGTTGAGGAAAATCCTTAAGATATGGCAACCGGTCCATCATACCGGCTGTGACTCCCTCACCAAATGGTGTGAGGTCTAGTTGGGACTTCATACCGGGGTGATCCCCTGAATGTTGGCGGGTCTAGCACCGTCAACATTTCTAGTGCTAGAAGGTAGACAACCTATTGTACATGGCTAAAATTCCCCTCACAATCACTCATCAATCATCTGGTCAAGACAGTAACTCGCACTCCCTCTCACACGACTCTACAGTTGGTTACTCCTCACCTCCCAAAATTGAACACAAGATTTCATATCAACATCTTCGCTCCATCCATCTCGTCACTCGCCAGTTCACGAAAGCAGTCGGACTAATCTCAGGCATACAACATCTTCCACACACATCTAGGAAGCCAAAATCCACTCCCATAGGAGTTGTTGTATCATCGGTGGAAGAAGCAGTCCTTGCCATGGTTGAAGGTCTATAGGAAGCTATTGAAGACAAAGAGGAAACTCCAATCTTCCTTGAAGACAAACAATGCTCTCTTGTGATCTTGGGATAGAAATCCAGAATAGAAGGCGGAGGGGAAGGCAACGGAGGAGGTGGAGGCGGAGATGAACCGACAGACTCCGAAGGAGAGGAAGAAGATGAAGAATATGAAGAGATGGCGGACCCAAATCTTGAATGGATGACTCAGGGACCATTGGCCCTCCCGGCTGTTCTACACAAGATTCCAAAGCCAGCAAAGAGGATGAACATCAAGTTCAACCCTGACAATGCGGTGAAGGCAGAGGACCATGTAGACAACTTTTACCTATAGCTGCAGAACCTTGAGGTACATTATGACGACGTAGCATGTAGACTGTTCCCAAGTACCTTGGATGGTCGTGGAGTTTCTTGGTATCACAACCTTCCACCCAACTCCATACAGAACTAGGGTTCTTTCAAATGTATGTTCCTCGAAAATTTTGCTGATGACAAGACCCCAACCATGCTGCTCAAGGAATTGGGAAGCCTCAGGATGGAGGGAAAAGAGAAAGTGAAAGACTTTAATTAGAGGTTTATTCGTATTTTGAAAAAATTTGCAGCAGACACTAAACCTCATGACTCCATCACTGTTGACTATTACACGTCTGCACTTCTGACCACCATTTCGCAACTGGTCAAGCGAGCTATGAAGCCAACACTTTTAGAAAGCTTTAAAGAGGTTATTTCTATTGAAAAAGACTTACGCACAATTGGAGTCATCAAGGATGACGAATCAATGAAATAATCCAAGGATGCAAGTAGAAAGCCCCAAGAAATGGCGAGCAAGGGTAGAGATAAGGAAGCAACTGATATTGAGACCCTCACTCACCTTGTCAAGAACTTGGCCACCAAAATGTTTGAAATCAAGCAATGGAAAATAGACACATTCGCAAGCAACCATCCACCCAGACAAAGACAGGCGAGCATTTCATCAACCGGCTCATAAATCAACAACCGGTTCACTTCCAAATTTGTGTAGAAGCTTGTGTTCCAACTCGAGAATTGCGTTGATCCTAATTTATGTTCATTCGACGAAGAGTTCCACCCCGAGAACTCTCGCTCAGATTGGAAGCGAGTCGTTACCTCACTTTGCAGTCATACAATTGATGCAAAAGGTGACATGCAGGAGCAACTAGAAGGCACTGATGATAGTGAAGAGGTTACAACTGACGAAACACCAAGTTCTAAGCATTTGGTTAACGCTTATCAGTGCTCGCAAGTAATCTCGAAGACAAACACCGAGAAGAATGTTAAGAAATTTATGGAAGAGAGATAAATTATTATGGAGATTTACCAAGATTTACATATAGGAATAATAAAATAACAAGCAACAATACACATAAATATTATACGCATAATATTTATCCAGGAAAACCCCAAATATAGGGAAAAACCTAACTCAATGATTATACCGTGTGCCCAAAACCACTACTATTTAACCGGGTCTACCTTGACTCAAACCCTGAGTCAATTTTACCTAACAATTCCCCCATTTAACTTGACTTGGGGTTCCTTGACTAAATCTAGCCAAAACCTGCTAAATGAGACAATCTCGCTCACTCTTCAAAGTTTTTACCTGGGATTTGTTAACCTGACATCCCCCCATTACCAAGGTCTAACCTAGACTTTACGGTAATTACTCAGGGGTATGCATGCCTTACCAGGTCTTACAACAATATTCCCATTTACATGCAAATTAAAAATTTCACTCCATTATAATTCTTTTTTTTGTTTACCCTTGTTCTTGTCTTTGTACATATGACTTCAATGTCCATATAAAAAGAACGCATCTACTGAATTACATGGGTCACTAGCCACTGTAACCACCATTTATCTATGCGTTCTTTTTAGGTACATGGTTAATCAATTAATTAATCCACGTGCACATATCCTCCTCATCCATTGAATCTCTTATGACCCAATAGTGTGCAGCTTTGCTTCACAATATATGGATTTTGATCCAGATCTGCAATAAAAAACTCGATTATCTCTCTATCTACCAGGCCAATACAAACCCTTGGCAACACAAAACCGTCCTTCTGAAGCCAACTTAGCTCTGATACCATTTGTTAAGAAATTTACGGCAGAGATATAAATTATTATGGAGATTTACCAAGATTAACAAAGAGGAATAATAAAATAACCAGCAATAATACACATAAATATTATACGCATAATATTTATCCAGGAAAACCCCAAATCTAGGGAAAAACCCAACTCAATGAGATCTCATTAGCATTGGCCAAAACCCTGGCCAATCCGGCCAAGTGAGCCTTCACCGCTCACCTCCAGGCCTACATTACAATGAATTATTCCCAACCTTTTATAGGCTCCATTACATGCAATACCATGGTCCATAATACCATGGGTACACTATACCATGTGCCTAAAACCACTACTATTTAACCAGGTCAACCTTGACTCAATTTTACCTAAGAAAGCAACCCCAAAAGAAAAATGATCGTTACAATATTAGGAGTAAAGGGGCTCCCCCTACACTTGGGGAAATGCAAGAGAAAGTGAGGCAGCTGATAAAGAAGGTTGATCCATCAGCTGCCTCGAAGCAACAGACACAAAGAAATTCTGGGAAGACATCGGTGGATAAGAGTGCATCCATGAGCAGCAAGTTGCATAAAACTCCACCGGACATCCATTCCACCCTGGACACCCCAGTGAGTCTACCACCTCTAGACTACAACATAGTTGACAACATGAAGAAAACTCAAGCGAACATCAATTTGTTCGAGTTAGCCAAAGTCCAGAGTCAGTGAGATATCCTTCTGCGTGCGTTGGGACAAATAGCAGTGGAAAGCACAACCTCCACTATCGAGGGAGCAAGCACACCTCCCGGATCACTATCTATTGTGCTCAATACACTCCGAATGGAAGAAGAAAACTTAGGTTTCCCCCCATTCCTGCTTTCATTCGAAGTTTTAAACTACAATGTTCACAATTGCTTGGTTGATTCTGGCACGGAAACCAACATCATGCCACTCTCAAGTTGGATGATTCTAGCGTATTTTTTGCCATATGCTTTCGGTATGTCCACAACAAATATGTTGATGCATTGGTGAACTCAACAGAGACTGGTCCAACAAGCTAGATGGATATTTTTCTATGGACTGGTCTCACATGTGGCTTCTGTACAAGGGAAGATGCAACAAAATACGGATGTTATCCGAGAGGTATATGAAACCTAATGTCACTCCCCTTAACGGCGAGAATGAACCATTGGCCTTCACAGAACTCATGTTTGGCAACTGCCTCCTAGAAAAGATGTTTGAGTGTTATCTTGCATGGCCAACCCCAACCTCATCAGACGAGTAGTTGGGAATCCTTCCTCGACCAACTAATGATAATGAAGACGTTTGAGTGTTATCTTGCATGGCCAGCCCCAACCTCATCAGACGAGTAGTTGGGACTCCTTCCTCGCCCAACTAATGATAATGAAACCTGTACAGTTTTTGTTTTTGTTTTTGTTTTTTGTTTTGTTTTGTTTTTGTTTTTTGTTTTGTTTTGTTTTTTGTTTTTTTTTGTTTTTGTTTTTGTTTTTTTTTTTTTTAGTAGCAACAACGGTAGTAACAGTAGTAGAAGCATGCCAAACGGTCTATGTACAGACGAGCTATGGGCTATGAGCCTTGACAAGTCAGGAACACATGATGGCCTAAAGACCGATTGTATCTCAGTCATCCAAAATAATGGACATTACATGATTTCGAGCTTTCTGAAGTTCGAAGGCACAAACAACGATGTTGAGTATGAAGCACTCATGCTGAACACACAAAGGAACAACACTACGAATGAACAAAGCAACCTGGGAACCTACCACGATCCAAAGATGGCCAGTCTCAGCACAAGCTACACACTATAGCAACAAAAAATAATTGGCAACTTGATCGAATAGTACCGGGATGGGTTTGAACGAATAGATGATGACATGAGTACACACTACACGTGAGCAATCCAACATGAGGTTCCAGGTAAAGGAGGAGACAAGCTATTGCATCAAAGAATAGGTAACACATACATGTTGTTTACACTCCTTCCACCGAAAAGATTGACTAACAGTTTAAGTGTTTGGATTATTTGCAAAGTTCGTCATCATACTTGGTTTTCTAATTTAAATCCTACACATAAGAAATCTGGGAAAATCAACTTACGCATTGATTTCAGAAACTTGAACCCTTCCCCAGAATAAAAAAAACTACCCGGTGCTATCATCTGAGCCCATGTTGCACACAGTACCTGAAATAGTGGTGTTGTCTTCACTTGAAGGTCTTCTAGAATTCTACCAAGTTCCAGTAGTGGAACCCGGTGGACTTGCACTAGTCTACAAGAGGCTTGGCCCACACACATATCATTTGCAATCAATGGGCATGAGAATTGACAACCTTCCTACCAATGGCAAAGATCTCAAACATAATTTTCAATACATTGGGCCGCGCATGTGCCATGTACATAGTCTGCTTGCTACTTGTTGTTTTCATTTGATTTGTTTTACTTATTATATTTGATTTTTCCTTGTTTGATTCTGCTTACTATTTCTATTCACGTTCATTTTGTTTGTTTGATATATTACCATTTTTGTTTCCAGAAATAAGTGCTACCAACTACTACGTTTTGGCTTTTGAATAAAATATGTGGCTGAAATTTGAAGAGACTTGTGACACTGCAACACTTGGTCAGTGTTGTGTCTATCTTCTCTATTCTTGGTTACAACCTTCAGCCGATGAAGTCCTGACGAAAAATATGAACCATCTGCAAGGGAAGTTTTGGTCCAACCATGAACCTATGTCCACACTGGGAAGCCCTATGCCTGTACTCAGCCTTTTGCTTTGTGTTTTCGAGCTCATCCAACTAGCAAAAATGAAGAAGGGGAAAGTCTAAATGAGCAAACCTATGTTAGAGGTATTACATGCTTCTCTGAAGGATCAAACTCTTCTACTCTCAATAACTCGGGATCCTTCTTCCACCCCAAAAATAAATAAGTGTCTATGCACAATCCTCTTGAAAAATATAAAGGCGAAAGAAGAGAAAAGCTTCCTGCAAAGAGAGGTGATGCATGAAAATCCAACAGGGTACTAACCAGGCTCGCTGGCAGTGGAGAAATGTGTGTGTTCCTCTGTGACTCCGCAGGGGTACTGTCCAGGCCTGTTGGCAGTGGAGCAATACCAAAGATGAAAACTTATACTCTGAAAATCTTCAACTCGCGAGCTAAACTACCCTTCTCGGATTCGAAGCATTAATATTCAAGCTAAACTTTTGATTGTGTTCGATTGAGTTAGCAAAGGGTGAACCACATATGTCCATGGGGTAAATGGGGAAACTGAAGTAGCTCACACAATGATTCAATACTCCCCAAAAGACTAAGGCCTTGTGCTAGCAATGAACCAAAATAGAGAAGTTGGAGTTCTACCAGTATGTTGCCAAGCATTGTAGCGGCTACAACCACCCTCCAAAATTTTGACCTACACCGATTTGGGACCCTCCCTTGAAGAGTTCACTTAATGATTGCCTACACTCAGGTTCACTCCATGAGCTTGTGTGAGTCCTTACATCCGCCTTGCTTGTTTATTGCATTCAAGTCTCAACATGCTAATGTCTAAGTCATGCTTGCGACCATGTTCTGGTTATGCTCAAGGTCTTCGCTTTGTATGTGCTTGTTGTGTTCACTATGAAAGCATCTGTCGCACTCACACACAAAATCACATTCATTGTCACACAAATGTTGTCTTGATCAATGAATGATCAATCATGAGTGTCACGCTTGTCACTTACACTATGAGTCAGTCTTGTTGAGCACGTGTTTTTGGAGCACTTCCTCAGATCATATCTCCGCAAACATAGAGCGAAAATCTCTGAAATTCGAACCCGAGGTTCAGTACGATTTCGGCTCAAATGGGTTTTTTCTTTCCGCTTCTGAAACGTTGCAGAAAGTTATAGCGAAAATTCCACGATGACCTATTTAGAGTAGTGAAACCCTAGAATCCAAAGCTATGATACCAAATGTTATGAAACTAGCTCACAAAAGTGAGGTTATGAAACTAGCTCACAATTCTTGGATGATTCAAATGAAAAAACCTCATTTCTATATATAGGAGTCTAAGGAGTTACAATATAACCCAGCCGGCCTAACAATAATAATATAATGGCACAAAAATAACAATAGAGGGATTCTATGGGGCACAGTAATAACAATATGGGGACAATAAGGGCACAAAAATATTAATAAGGGATACAACTACAATAGTAATGGGGTAATCACTAGTATTGTAGGGACCTAACATAATCTTCCTGCATTGAATTCCTCCACACTTGATGTTTAGTAGCATCTTCATAGGAGGAAGGTTCCACTTCAATAAGCTTTTTCATGTATGCAACATACCATGAATACCTTTCCAGTCTTTTACTTTCTCTAGAGGTCTCTAATGCTATATGTCCTTCTGCTTCTTGAAGACTAGTATTCAAACAAGTAGGCCTCATATGATTTTATGGAATAATTACTTGTCATATAGGCTCACAAGGATCTTCAAAGTTTTCTTGAGTAGATGTATGATCTTAAACATCATTTTCCATAGAGATATCCTCAAAGATAGGTATCTCTTCTACATCAGAGTCAACCAGAAGATCCTTTGATTTCTTGTAAGCTATACTCTCATCAAAGATGACACCCCTACTTCAATTCGAAAATCTTCCTTAATGTAGATTTTGTATGCCTTTGATGAAGCACTATACCCAACAAATATGCCCTTTAGATTGGTAGGATCCAACTTCTCTCTCTTGTCCTTGGGTATATGAATATACACATGACACTGAAATATTTGAAGATGATCCACACTTGGCTTCTTTCTTGTAAATGCTTCTTTTGGACTCATGTTGTTGAGAATCCCGTGAGGACTTCGGTTCTACAAGTAAACAATTGTCATACATGCCTCTTCCCCATATAAATTGAGGAAGGTCTTGATCATGTAGCATGGCCCTTACAAATTCTTCAATTGTTCTACTCTTCCTTTCATCCACTGTACCATTTTGTTCAGGATTATAAGGAACAATAATCTCCCTCTTAATCCATTCTTCCTTACAGAAATATTTTAGTTCTTTGGAGGTGTATTCTCCATCATTATCTGATCTCAGAGTTGTGATCTTTCTTTCAGTTAGATTTTCCATTTCATTCTTTAAATCCTGAAACTTTTTGAATACCTCATCCTTATTATTGAGGAGGTATAACCAAGTTTTCCTTAAGAAGTCATCAATGAAGGTTACATAATATTGATGCCCACCAAGAGACTTAACTACCATAGGTCCACATACATCTAAATGTATGAGATCTAAAACTCCCTTAGATATGGTATCACTTCTTGCAAATGGCTTCTTTACATTCTTGCCCAAAGCACATCCCTTACAGGTTCCTTCATATTCTTCCTGTGAAAATTTCACCACTAAAATTTTTATTGCAACAAATGGAATTAACTCTTATAACTGTTAATTAATTTAGCAATTTATTTCTATGACAACAACAAACAAATCACATTGAAATCTTCAAAAATAAAAATATTGCAGAAGATAAACTAGAAAATGAGAAAATGCTGGCACACACATAAAATATAACACTGTTATTTTTGGACAAAAGTCCTCGGAAAAACCCAACTTGGGAAAATCAATGCAACAATAGTGGGTTTTTATTATTAAGCAGTAGTGAGAAATTCTAATTACAAGCTATGGATATCGACTAGAAATCCAATCAGCAAAATAAAAAGGCCAAAATATTTGTCAGGAAAATACCTCAACACCACACCTGATCCAGCTCTGACAATTGGCAAAACTATCTAGTTGTACAACCACTATGCAGTGCTTGTGTAGGCACTAACTTGCTAAGCCCCAAAATTGCTAGAAAATGATGTCTTGGATGACTCTACATCTGGAAGGAATTCACTTGGCCTCCTGGAGAATTTTCGGACCAACTTCAACTAAATCACCCTTCCCTTCAACAAAATTGATCTCCCTCTAAAGCTATTTGTGTTAGCTTTGCACAAATTCTTTGGGAAATACGCGACCCTTATACTGTTGACTCTTTGGAACTAGAAGACTTCCTCTAGAATCACTATCTCTACCCCTCTCTATCTCTGCTTCCCTTCTCTAGCTCAAACTCTTCTGACAGAATGTTGTCGCTATTTGGAAAAATAGAACTACCCAAGGAAATAGATCTCAAGTTTGTTCATACATCTACCCATCGACTTCTTATAATCTCACTGTGGGACTCCAACGACCAAGATTAAATCTTAATCAGTGGATGATATTATTTCCTATTCGATCCATTTGACTTTCTAGAGAAATTTCACCTTCCTCAATTAATTACTATTAATTATTCATTTTCCTTAAGTTAGACTTAAGAAAAATTTAATTACTGATTAATTAACTTAATTAAAGCACTTATATGAGGATTTTCATGAAATATTTTCTACGTTATGTAGTCCTAGTTTTTCTTATCCTCTCTGACAATTGTCAATATTATAAAACCATCCAATGGTACAAAAACTAACACTCCCTCTTAGCGAGGAAGGTGTTCTAGTGTTGAACTAGTCCAACACCTCGTCTCTACATCATCCTCCCATACATGTTACTGATATCTAGCCACTATGACTGCCTTACACTGGCCACCAACCACTTCACAAATCTAATGTTGCATCTGTATTGTTGCTAACGCTAATATACTGCTTCCAACTCTACATCTGCACTGTAACTCCCTCTCAAATGTTGTTGCTGCTACTACAACTGAGAAGCATCCAAAATTATGAATCAACTGTGTCTCTATGCTGCATCTGTCTCCTAAGCATCTGACTACTACTAGCCTTTGTACTTTCCATTGAAGAATCTGCATTGCTCTTGACTCTACTACTGAGCCTCCTGCTCTATTGTCAACACTGCTTTACACTCCTCAACACCTGACTGTAACTAGTCTACAACTCTCACCCTGGAATTTGACTACATCAACTGACACTGATCCATCCTGCTCCTGAATACTGTGTGCCCTCATAGCAAGGTAATGATCCATGAGGAGAACACCTCAATGGACCCTACCCACACTTTTGTGAAACTCTGAGACTATAGCTCCATATTGCCCTACTTCACTCCTAGAGGTATAACTGCAAACATGGCGAAGTCTTCCTCCAACCTGGAGGATAATTTTTCTCTCTCCACGGAGTTGTCACCTAGTCTTGTTTATCCTACTTTTCCTTCTTCCTTTGAGGACGCTAAGTATTGTAGTGGCCAAACCCACCACACCTTAAGCACTTGACCTTGGATAGGTCCTTCTTTTTATTCTTCTTCCCCTGTCCTTGATTGGTACCTTTTGATGCAAGGGCCACATTCTCTTCCTCCTTCTCACCCTGTGACCCCTTACTGCTGCTTCTGTTGATGGAGGTATTCACAAGTTCTCACCTCATCTCCTTCTACTGCAAGTCTGAGCACATCCTGTCCCACCCAAGTAAAGTATCTCATCCAAAAATTCCTTGGACAAAGATCTTCTAGTCCTCTAAGACATTGTCGAGGGACAAATGCAAGAGCTTTGTAGTTTGAGTTGCCTCCCTAACTGCTGCAAATTGATCCTAGATTTCTTGAATTCTGGTGAGAAAGGGATCAATGCCTTCACTGTTATGCATCCTGATGTTTCTCAGCTTCTCCTTCAGGAACATCTTCTGCTACTTGAAAGGATTCTAATATAGCTGAGCAAGAGCATTCCACATTTCCTTGGTAGTGTTCTTGCCAAATATATGTGAAACTATACGGTCCTGAAGTCCATCCAGGATTACCCACTTCACCTTGGTCATATATTTCCTGTACTCTTTCACCTAATCTGCATCGGTCGGTACTTCCACCACGCTCTATGCAAACATCTTCAGGCCATGTTCATCTAATAGGAGGGACATCCTAGCCTTCCAGATCACATAGCTGGAGTCTCCCTCCAACCTATCTTGATCTCTAAGCCCAACTATGGCCATCTTTGAAGCTGGAATGAAAAATTCCCGCTTTCACCTGCTCGCCTACTGAATATGATATTCACACTCCCTTCTAGAGTGGGAAAATCTACTTGAAACTACTTTCGACTACAACTAGAAATATGGAATTCTGAACTAGAAACCTTCTGAGAGAAATTCCCTCTGTATGTGTGCTACCTCTTTCGCTTGATGCTAGTTCTCATTTTGCCAACTGCTGCAAAACCCTCCTGTGCCCAAACAAGGAATCTGGTTAGTGAAAATCTGAGTGATTGCTCCTCCTTCTACTTGTTGGAATAACTCAATCTGGAAAGACATTTTTTTCTACAACCCTGCACTGAAAAATTGAATTGCCCAACAATTCGCATTGCTTGGCTAGGCACTACACAACCCTTATAAAATTCATATTGTTGCTCCCTCTGAAC
>APFE031579103.1:0-21156 GCA_000404065.3 Pinus taeda
CTTCCAATTATTGTGGTGTCAACCTTATAGGTTGTGGAAGACTAGGGGCAACAACACTTCCATCTTTATAGTTGTGAGTGGTATGTTTCCTGGTTGCCATAATTTTGCTTTCCATTTTTCTTGCCAACCTAAATGCCTTGTCTAATGAATCAGGTTCCCAAAGGTGAACATCATGTTGGATATTATCCTTTAAAGACCCTATGAACACATCAATCCTATGCTCCTATGGAATATTTTTCCCTTTATGTTCAATTTTTGGAACTCCTCAATTTGCTCCATTATTGAACCCTTTTGTTTGAGACTTATTAATTGGCTAAAAAAAGTGTTGCTTTTTATATCCTCATAATGTGCTATCAATTCTTCCATTAAAATTTTCCAAGTGATAAACTGTTTATGAGAGCAAAGCCATTGATAACATACAAACTAATTTGGTTCCTAATATAAAGTTGGAATACGTAGCTTTTGTGTCTTTTTCACATTATTGAGATCGAAAAATTTCTCCATATGTAATATCCATGATGTGGGATCCTTGCCATCAAACTTTCTCATATCGATTTTTGGAATATGGTGCGTCTTCGATCCTACATTAGAGTCTATGATATCATGATTAACATTTCTTTTGTTCGCATCATGAGTTTCCTTTATTGCCTTTTCACCATTAGTAAGTATTTCTTGTAGAATTTTTTTCAAATCTATCTCCAAATCTGTCATGTCTCTCTTCAAATCTGTCTTCAAATCTATCTTGAAATCGTCCATCTTAGTTTCCACACCCTTTATCTTAGCTTCTATTAGCTTTTGTGAGAGTGATATTTTTTGCACTTGTTCTTGTAATTTTGATATATCATGTAGCATTTCTTACTCTTCTTCATGAGTCATGCTAGAACTTTCAGGTTCCTTACTAGGTGTTTGAATTTTCTTTCCTTAGGGCATCAGTTACTGATAATAATTCTCTACTATTCCCTTTTAATTCCTTCAAAATAAATTTCAAACCAATCTTAAGCAAAAATTTAAAAGAATCTACACACCTTTTTTCACTTTGTAGGAGCTCGATATTGCCTCTGATGTATCTCTCTACATTCAAATCATCTAGTTCTATAATTCTGACTTGCCATAGCCCTATGTGTCCTGTTTCCAATTCCACTACTCTAATCCAAATTGGATTCTCCAAGGAAGAGTTATGTGAAATCTCCCATAGTGACCTGATTATAAACTAGTTCAGTAGAGCGAACTTGTACGACATGCCACAAGTCATTGTTTCGACCTTTGGATCTGAAAAATATATACAAGAATCTAAAATCCATCCTCTTTCTATATCGTCTGACGAAATTTCAATCTGATGCTCAGAGAGAAAGTTATGACAATTTTCCCTAGGTCACCTATTTGGAATGTAATTCAGGAGTCTGCAAAAAGACCAACTTCCATAGATCATACCTCCACAAATATAGTGCGAAAAGCTCTGAAATTTGGACCCGAGCTTCAGTGTGATGTCTTCTCAAATGGTTTTTTTTTTTAGCTTCTGAAACGTCATGGACAAAAAAATTATAGAGAAAATGCCACAATGACCTATTTGGAGCACCTAAACCCTAGAATCCAAACCTTTGATAAGAAATGTTATGAAACCAGCTCAAGAAAAAGATAGAAAATATAGATCAACGCCTTGAAATTGAGCCTTTTCAAGGGGGAAACCTCCTTTACATTACAAAATGAAAAATTCTTGGATGATTCAAATGACAAAACCTCCTTTCTATATATAGGAGCCTAAGGAGTCACAATATAACCCAGCCGACCTAACAATAATAATATAAAGCCACAAAAATAACAATAGAGGGATTCTATGGGGAACAATAACAATAATATGGGGACAATAGGGGCACAACAATATTAATAAGGGATGCAACTACAATAGTAATGGGGTAATCGCTAGTATTATAGGGACCCAACAAATGTCATAGCCAAAGAAGATGCATTCTCAAATGCAGTGTTGAATATAACTATTGTAATGAATGACTTTAGATGCTTTTATTAAGAATATAGCTTCAATGTACTCTTTGGGAGGGACAAAGAATTCTAAAGATAATGAGAGGATTCTGTCCACTTCTTGCAATTTCATCTCTAATGGCACTGCATTTTGCTTCCGAATATCTAATTCTCATGAACTTCATGTATTTTATTGTCTTGGCTCTAAGAAATAGAATAGGGAAACTTACATGTGTGAATTCATGGGAATTCCTACTGTATTGTCTATGTATCCATGTGTCATTTAACCTTCAGGGATATATATGAACATATGCACAAGGTGTCAGCAACAAATAAATATAATTAGGTGAACACTTTGAAGGATATATATATATATATAGAAATGTGGAATTGAGAGAACTATAGAGTTCACACCACTAATACATGCTTCCACGATATTTATCAGTTTCCTTACTAACTAAAATATATAGGCCAAATTTGAAATTGGGTAGTCCTGAATTCACAAGAAATTCACAAGTGAATATTATGAGTGTGTACATAGAGATATGAATAACGTTCCAACATGCACCTTATCATATCAACCAACTGAATCTATATTTGTTGGCACTGACACTAGGTAAAATTTAATGGGTTATGGAACTTCACTATGGAATGCTACCATAGCCTCTACTAATTGATTAACTGAATCAAACAAATCAATTGGAAAATCTAAGAAATGGATTAAACTGTAGCTTCTTCTTGGGAAACAAAATCTCCTTACTATGGCTATCGAATTTATTTTCATACAGAAAAGATCGATCTCTCGACAAGAAATCTACTTATATTCATGCAAATAAAGGCCCATAGACAATGTAAGCTACTAAAGTAAGGTGTAGTGATGGTGTTCCCATATCCCTTTCTTTTCCTGGTAATTAGGTTGTTACTCCTTATGAGTGTTTTGATATGCCTTTGTTCCCATGGATGATTTAGATGCTATGTTACAACTCGCAGAGACTTGTTATAAATGAGTGCTACGTTACAACTCATAAATACTTGTTATAAATGAGTGTTATGATATGTCCTTGTTCCGAGGGATGATTCAGAGGCCACATTGCAACTCAAAAAGAATTGCTATAATAATTGAAATAGAATCAAAAGTGTTGTCATTAGATATCCTTATTTAATTGAGCAAATGTTAAGGTAAACAACTGCAATAGAACATATGTTTCAAAGTTCACACACTTCACCCTGTCAACCCCGCTCAAGGTAGGGACTTGCTGCCTTGAAACCCTCCTTGTTATAAATTCAATTTGATTTAAGGCTCGAGTTATTAATGGGAATTTTGTTTTGTAAAGGAAAAAATTTCCCGACATTACATGACAGGAATAAAATATTATGTACATCTAAAGAGTAAAGTAGTGAAGATTAAAAAATAAAAAACATAACATTAGTAGATATCTTACTATAAATTCTAGAGTAATTTAATAAGTAAATAAATTATTGTTGAAAAAATTATGTTGAATATGAATTTTGTTGAAAGTTATAATGTTATCTAATTGATATGAATTTTTATCATGACACATTTTATTTAAAAACACTAAAAAAATTAAAAATGTATATTTAATAGATATGTGTTATTATAAACTGGAGAATAGTTTAATAAGTAAATACATTATTATTAAAAAAATGTGTTGAATGATAAATGTCTTAGTTGGAGTGGTTTGGTGAACAATTAGTTTCTTTCGTTGGGTGGATTCTAGTATTAAGAGACATGTTGTATAAGGCCCTTTAGTGAAATTTATGAATATTTTGGTAAACTTATTATTCATATATAGATTCTACCACATAGGTGTATATTTCATTAGTTTCTTTCCAAAGTAATGAATATTTGACCCTTTCATGTGCTTTATGGAGCCTTGAATGAAATTCTATGTGAGAGGCATGTAGTTGACATAACACCCATGATTTAAATGTAGAAATTCCATTTATAGGGAAGCTCTTCATTATTCCAAGTGTAGTTCCATTAAAACTTGTTAGATCAATGCTAATAATATTGATATATATAAACTATTTGTTGCAGTTGTTAATCAACCAATTTGCTACTATGAAGGAGAGTGAAAAGGGATACTCTTCCTCTTTATACATCTATGAGAGAGAATCTACGACTATATTCTCCTTTCCTTTCATATAAATTATCTCATATTTATGTACAAAAATTTTGGTGACTCATTTTTATTTCATGGGGAAAAAATCCTTTGCTCTCAGGAGTACTTCAAGCCACTATTATTGGTTTTAGTGTATAATTGTTTCCCTAGTAGGAATAGAAACCAGATATCCATAACATGAAATATAGCCATCATCTCCTTTACATAAATGATTTTCCCAAGTTCCTCTTACATATTTGTTTGTTGGTGAAATCCAATGGTCATCCCACTTTGATCCTCTTTGTTGAGTATTGATCTAATGACTTTACCTGCTCCACCACCTTCCAACACAAGTTTTAGTGAAGTAGATTAGAAAGAGTATCAGGAACATAGATGGAATTCTTCAAGTTTTCCACATCATTTTGTCTCAAAGCATTTTTTTAATCAATGGTGTGGGTGGAGTTACAATATTATCACATTTCCTTATAAAATTTCTATAATAACTAGTGAGATGAAGAAAACATCTTAAAATTTTAAGAGTTTTAGAGTAATTCCATTCCTTCATTGCTTCAATTTTCTTTAGGTTCACACTCACACATTCATCACTAACAATATGGTCTAAATATTCCAATTCATATAAATAGAGATACTAAAGTAGTTGTAAAACATAATCCTCATCTTGTGATGTTTATTAGATGTTGGAACGAGGAATGCGCATGGAAAACGATAAAGGGAATCACCAAGATTTTGTAATGTCCTTAGTGAATGTGAAAAATAATTATAGTAATATCTACCTCATTCATGCAAATTTGATGATAGATCGAGTAGAGGCTAACTTCTCTAAAGAATTAAGCACCCTTGAACTCATTCAAATGGATATCAATGACTAGAATGAGGAGCTTCACTTGGAGTTTTAGATTTTTGAGAACTCAGAAGTTAGGATGAATATTACATGTGTGTTATACCTTGAGGAACATGATAACAAGTGAATAAGGAAGCTTAGTATTGGGAAAATGATGGAAATGACTAGAAATTATTGAACCATATTTTCTATTTGTTTTTTTTTTGGAAAACAAATGGTGAAATAGGCATAGGATAAGTGAGAGGCTATCTGTGTTGAGTTAAATAAATTAACCATGATCCCCTCATGTATAGATTATGGAAATCCATGGTGATAAGGAATTAAAGTCCCTAACCATTTATCACCAAAGATAATATCTCAACCACACATTTCAATAGAAAACATGTGGGTTTTCAAGGAATAACACCCATTAGGAGTCTCACATTTTCACAATGACCACTACATTTTGTATAACCTCCAATAGTAATAATGATTTGAAGGTTGTGAACAACATGGATATACTCGTGTTTTTCTTGGGCTACACATAATGATACATGAAGCTATGGATGTTGCCACAATCAACTTAGAGGACAAATTTTGGTTGATTGTTGTACTCGACCAATATGAGGATTTGGGGAATAGAAATACAATTCAAGACATAAAGGGATATCTAAGCTTCCAAATATTGTAGAGCATATGGGGGAATGTATCAAATATATGAATTGATATTCATTGAATATATAACTACAATAATAATATGAAATGTCCTTTGAAATTACCTTAAAGAGTTTTTCTTCTTACATTTATGTCAAAGAAAATATTTCTTATCACAGTTGTAGCAAATGCCTTTAAGTTGACTTTGTATGATTTTGTTTTGAGTGGGCCTAATGGTTGAGAGCATGTGTTTCCTAGAGGGAGGTAGAGTATCTAAGCATGTGTATACTTTGAAAATTAAATAATTGAGGAAGTAGGTCCCCTTTTCCACAAACAAGGGAGTCTCATACACCAATTTGGTGTCTAGATTGCCCATGACCTTAAATATATTATTATTATTAATTTGTGGGTTTTAAGTGGCGGGGAGGATAGATAAGGATTTGTGGAAGATGAAATAGTGATCCAAAACCTATTGTAATGTGACATTATTATTTAACATTTAAAACTAAAGATTAGACTAGTAAATTGTTTCACAAATAGTTTTTTAATATAGAAATATTATGTTTACATATTTAATAAGTGAAAGAACCAACTAAAATCAAATGACCACAAAATTAAAAAAAAACTTAGAATTTTAATAATTGATCTATGAGATCATTAAACACATAAAGAGATAAGAGAAGTAATAAAATCATACAGCGAAGAGAAAGTTGAAACACATAGTGACACTTTTTTTATAAAAATAATAATTCACAAGAGGATACAAAGTAAATTAAAAATATGAACTAAAAATTAAACCTCATTTAATAGACAAATTTATTTGAAAGTAAGTTGTTAAATATAAAAATATACAAGTTATAAAATTCATGTATAAAATTAATCGAAAATTATATTAATAAAAATGTGAATACGCATTAAATTCAATCTAAAATGTGAATTTTCATTCTCTCAATAATTTAAAGTTAATTAATAATTTGAAATTATTCCAATCAAAGAAAAAATAACAAAGGAAAATATGGAAATAATAAAAATTCTCATACCCTTCCTATAAAAATAAAATTTAAGTATGAAGGACGAAGGGAAAGGCTTCGGACTTCCCAAGTGCACTGTGCGCTCAAGGGAGAGAAGGAGGGCACAGGGTGCAAGTCCAAAGGACAAAGGGAAAGGCTTCATACTTCCGAGGTGAACTGTGCACTTAAGGCAGAGAGGGAGGGATCAATGCATGCTCATAAAGGCTAAAGGATAGAGGATTCAAGCCTTCAAGGTGTGCTCATGTGCTCACGAGGCTTAGGAGGGCACATGGCACAAGTATGAAGGTTGAAGGGTGAAGTTTAATTCCTTTGGAGTGCGTTCATGAACTCCAAGGGTCAAGAGGGTGCATGGAATATTGTGGAAGGCTAAAGGGTTGGATTTCAGGCCTTCAGGGTGTGCTCATGCACTCAAGGAGGGCACACTTCTTTGAGTCAAGGGAGTGCGCTCAAAGGAAGACTTAGTTTCTTGAAGGGCGTAATTTAGAAAGAGGAAGGGGAAAGGGATTAAGGAGTGTAATTTTTTCTCTTTGAGGGTGCATGACACACTTCTAAACAACGAAGGATTTCTGCTCAAGGCTTGAGAGTGTGCTTTTGTGCTCCTAACCTCGGTGGGCTCGTTTTGCAACTAAAATTTGTCTAAGTCTGGGATATAGGGTGATGTGTGAACATAATGAGTTTGGACATAAAACCATATGCTACACATACCAAATCATCGAGAGAACTCATACAACCTTGAACAATGATAAGTATACATTAAAATTCCACTTTTCATGCATTTCCCAAGTACAACGAGTGAAGTATGTGCGATTGCGACCAAAATGTGTTGTTTTATAATCACAAATATGTTACAATCATGAAATACACTTAAATATGTTCTAATCAATGCGATGACAGTTGAGAACATGCAACAACACTTGAAACACATAGAATAGCATGATAAAACACTTGAAGATCAATGTGACACTCGATATGAATGTGATAGTAGGCTCCAAAATTTGAATGTAGTGAAATGTTTGGAGGGTGTTGTAGTAGTGACAACACTTGGTGACACAATGGGCAACCTTCAACTTCTTTGTATAGGAATATATTCCGGTTAAAGGGTCAAACCTTTAGGAAGTATTGATTTCCTTGATTCCCCCCTTTCGACTTGGTTATATACATAACATCTCACTTTCTTCTACTTGGTTTAACACACAAAAGATACATCGTATCGCAATTGTTTCAATCCAGGAAAGGGTAATATGCGCGATGAGTTCCTGATATTCATAGTATGAGTTTTCATATCTCGTGCTTCTACACTGCCAACAGGCCTGGATAGTACCCCGACGAAGTCACTTCAGCATTACAAATATTTCTTTGCTACCAGCGAGCCTGGACAATACCCTAGCAAAGTTGCTTGCTTCACCTCCCTACGTAGGAAGCCTTTCTCTTCTTTCACCCTTTATTTAAGTATTTAATAGGACTATGCATCAAAACTTATTATTTTCAATGGGAAGAAGAGGGATATTGACTTATTGAGAGTACATGATATTGCCCCTTCAGAGAAGTATTATAGACCTTTGATATTGCTTTTCTTGCTTTAAATTTTCCCCTTATCCCTTATATACCAAGTTGAGTAGTTTATATACTATCATAAGCATGGATCTAATAGGTTCCCTCAAGGTTATCATTTTGGATGAGTCATATTTTCCATTTGGACTTAGCTCAACCTATGGAATTTTCCCAAAGAAAGAAGGAGAATGAAAAAACCCAAGCATTGTGGTTGTCACACTTCTATTTTATTACACCATAAAGCCATTTCAAGCCATGCACTTTTACACGAGGGTCTTATTTATGTATAATAACCAAGAAACACGACAAGACACGACATGACTAACACAATACACTTACAACTATACGAAAAGAGAAACATGTACCTGCTATTTAAAAAAATGCTTCAAATGTCATCCATTTACAGAAAGAGGTTTGTTAAAAATGACAACTAGGGCCAAACTCCATGTGGGTCATCTTATTAATGGCAATTGATATTTTTCTTAGATCCTTCTTATTGAGAGGTGTAGGATTGATCTAAAGATGAGCCGATTATGATAAGTATTCATGGAGTTATGAATTTATTTGCATTATAAGACAATTCGTCAAGTTGAGCCAACAACCAAATAAACCCCACATGCGCTCAACGTTTTAGTATAAATAGAGTTGGCCTTCAAGTAATTTCAGCACACTTGGGATCTCTTCCTCTCTCTACTTGTCTTTGGGTTTTAGTAGGAGGAGAGATCCTAAGGAATGACATTGCCCTGATCCAGAGGGCAGAAAGCTAGAAAAGCTGAAAAAGCTGGAACTGCCGAAAAAGTCGAAAATGCCAGAAAAGCCAGAATTGTCAGAAAAGCCGGAACTGTCGGAAAAGCTAGAACTGCCAGAAAAGCCGGAACTTCTGGAAAATCCAGAACTGTCGGAAAATCCGGAAAAGCTGAAAAAGCTGGAATTACTGGAAAAGCCAGAAACGTCGGGACTGCCAGAACTGTCAGGAACAACCGGAACTACCAGATCTACCAGCAACAAATCGAACTGCTAGAACTGTTAGGAACTACCGAAATAGTCGGAGCATATGTATTCGAAGAAGATTAGCATGCAAGGGACAACTAACTAACATTGAGATAGTTGCATGGTACTTAGCAGAAAATAAACCAAGCATGCAATGCTACAGCTAGCATGCAAGGGAAAACTAGCATGCAACAACAAGCATGTTAAGGACAACAAGCATGCTAGGGACAACAAGCATGAAAGGGATAACAATAAAGCAAGGTGCAGCCAACACATAGGTCAGGATGGCAACATGGTGCAATAATGGCAGATAATGCAGTATAGTGATGGGTACAGTCATGATTAATGAAGTGCGATGAGATGAAATATAGTGATGATGGGTGCAACATGGTGCAGTATGGTGAGGTGCAGCATGATGACGAAATGCAACATAATTATAGGTGAAGGAGTCACCTTGGAGAATTACTTGAAGCAACATGTCCTCAACTAATCTCAGGTATCATCTTCTTAGAGATGATCTATTCTCTTATCTAGATAAGTCAAAGTGTTGAATTTTGTTGTAAACGTACTCTCTCTCTCTCTCTCTGTTGAATTATTGAAGAACATATAAGAATAATTGATCAAGGGTTTCCCCACATTGGGGTTTGTCCATGGCTAGCGCCACATGTTGTGTCCTCTTGTCTTGGCTTGTCTTCTACGATTTATGTTTATGTTCTATTTGCAATTTACTTTAATGTTGATGTGATTGCTAATCTTGAAAGGATACGGAGCGAACTGTGGAAATTTAAATAAATTTCTCTAAGCATAGAACATACCTAAAATTAACATGGTATTACAGGTGAGGTGAAGACAATGCCCAAGCAAGAGTGAAAGAGAAATCACCAAAGACAGGTGGGAAAGGACAAAAGTGTCAATGGATTCCTCATCCCTCTTCAAATTCACCAAGGGTGAAGTCGAAGAAGATAATATTATCATAATTACGCAACGGAATATGGCCTACCTAAAGATAACTTCATTGGAAGACCAGATCTCAGGGTGGAAGGAAAGGCAGATAACGCGTTCGACCATTATGTGAAGGAGTGTTCGAATGGCAGGGACACATCACTTGATGATGATAACAATCATCCCAGGGACATATTCAATGATTAAAAGAATCACAGGCAATGCAAGTCATCAAGGAAATGGCCGACTCTTCATAGAAAGAAAGGAACCGAAGGTATGGAGAATCAAATAATGTCTATGATAAGATAAAGAAGTGTTATATTGTATTGGCCCTCTCCTTCAAATTATTTGGGAATATAACTTATAGATTACACTCTTCAAGGCACTTCATCAGATAGATGGGTACACTATCTAATTTGGTAGAGATGGAAACAATCATGGGATTATACTTGTGACCGATGCCACCTATCTCGGAAAGGGTGTAGGGAATGTTAACTCTCAACTGAATAAGGGTAACTCGATTCATTTACAAAATCTCTTTTATGTACCTGATCGTAAGAAGAACCTCGTGTCCATCTCGGAAATGGAAGTCAAAGGTTTCAGGGTGGCTTTCATCCATGGAATGGTACGTGTTAAAAAATATAATTGTCAAAGATTCTTTTCCTCATGGATTCAGGGTTGGAAATTTGTATCAAGTTGCAGGATGGTCAATTAGAGATCATGTCAATTGACATATTGCATCTATAACATCGAAGGTCTAGCTATGGGGCCCTACCTGATGTGAGTCAAATGGTGATAGGGATGTCTGAATTCGAGTAAAGCATGAAGGTACATGTCTTAGATGTACCGAAGAAAAATCTTATAAGGGGACCATTTGCCTCATGCAGCAGGTCGACAGGTTTGGAACAACTCGAGGAGTTTGAGATTCATGATCGAGAATCTCATGTATACAGGTCGAACAAATCCCTCTATGGCTTGAAGCAAAACACCCCGAGCACAGTATGAGAGGATTGATAGCTGTCTGATGAAGCTGAATTCACTAGGAGTGAAACCGATCCAAACCATTACTCGAAGGTTGTGGATGACAAACCTCTCATACCAGCACCTTATGAGGACGACCTATTTCTGACAGGTGCAAACCCTCTCATTTACAGAAGTAAGAGGGAGTTGGATCTCGGATGTGGAATGATAAACTGCAATCTTGTGACTACCTCAAGGATCTTAACTTTTAGAAGTTATATGGTATTGATGTCGGACCATATTTGGGAAATGCCTCTGAGTCTCATAAACTCATTAGTGTTGATGTTCTTGGTGAAATTTCGTCCAGACATATGTTTTGCAGTTAGCATGGTGAGCTCATATTTGGTTGAGCCTCAATGGATTAGTGCCAAGAATCTTCTAAGATATCTTCGGGGCACAATCTCTCATGGATTGAGATACACTGCTGGAAATATGAAACCGCATGAATATTAGAATGTTGACTGGGAAGGTAGTGTGGAGGATCTCTAGAGCACTTCTCATTGTTGGTTCTCTTTGGATTCTACTTCGATATCATGGATGAGCAGGAATTAGGAGTCGGTTGCTATAAGCACCGCCGAGACTGAATACATAGCTATGAGTATGTTCTTGTGTGAAGCTGCATGGCTGTAGAAGCTCTTAAGTGAGTTGTCTGTACACATGATGAATACCACTATGATTCCATGTGACATCTAGAGGGGGGATTTGATTATTGAGGAATCATGTATTCGATGATTTCTCCAGTAGATAGACATCAGATACTACCTTATCTGCGATATGGTAAGTTAATGAGTGAGGAGGCTCCATCGCCTTGACACTGATGTACAGGTCACAGACATTTTGTCAAAGCCCCGAGGAAGGTCAAATATGTGTCTTTCTCGAATGACTTGGATTCATTGAGAGACCTTCTTATAAGGGTCCTGCATGTTGCATGCATTGAGCTTTGGGAGCTCTGGGGGGCGTGGGGTACTTACTGGAGAAACATACGACCACAGGGCGACTCACCCTCACCTAGTGGTGCACTATGGAACAGGATGATTAGTTCTCGTGTGGGCCAAGATGATTTGTTCTCCGTGGTGACTATGGAATAGAATGATTAGTTCTCCTGTGGGCCAAGATGATTTGTTCTCTGTGGCAACTGTGGAAAAGGATGATTAGTTCTCCTGTGGGCGAGGATGATTAGTTCTCTGTGGCATCCACTGACAAGATGATTCGTTCTCCGGTGGACAGGATGATTAGTTCTCCTGTCAAGGCATCCTACCCATGCAATCTGGGACTAATGGGAAATACTTCTCATCTGATCAATCAGTAGGGAAATGAGGATAGGGACCATAATAGTACTATCGATGGATGCATCGTTGTATCTATTGTACTCCCTATGCTAGGATGACCTCCATTGATCTGGGATCAGTATGAGTGGTTTGAGACACTTTCCTGTGACATTGGTCTAGGATTAATGAAACTAATATGGGATCAGTACGAGTGGTTTGAAACACTCTCTTGTAACATTGATTTGGGATCAATGAAACTGATTTGGGATCAGTATGAGTGGTTTGAGGGACTCTCTTCTGACATTGATTTTGGATCAATGAAACTGATCTGGGATCAGTATGAGTGGTTTGAGACACTCTCTTGCGATATTGATCTGGGATCAATAGAACTGACTTTGGGTCAATAAGAGTGATGTGACACACTCTCTTTAGATGAAACTAAGTTTGGGTCAGTAGAGAATGGTATGAGACATTCTCGATCAATTCTTCTTCATGGTTCAGCAGAGTAGAGCTCAGCAGATCAAAGCAGAGTAGAGCAGAGTAGAGCTCATTAGGTTAGAGAAAAGCAGAGTAGTACAGGGCACTCATGGCAGAGACAATACAGTCAGACATATGGATCAACGGATGGAGTTCTCCCTAGTTGAGAGGGAGTGTTAAAATTGGAAACTAGGGCCAAACTCCATGTGGGTCATCTTATTTATAATAGTTGATGTTTTTCTTAGATTCCACTCATCAAGAGGTGTAGGATTGATCTAAATATCATCCAATTCCGATAAGTATTCATGGAGTTATGAATTTATTTACGTTATAAGACAATTCGTTAATGTTGACCAGCAACCAAATAAACCACACATGTGCTCAAAGTTTTACTATAAATAGAAGTGGCCTTCAATTCATTTCAACACACTCAGGATCTCTTCCTCTCTCTACTTGTCTTTGGGTTTTAGTAGGAGGAGAGATCCTAAGCAATAACGTTTCCCTAATCTAGAGGGTAGAAAGCCAGCAAAGCTAAAAAAGATGAAACTGCTAGAAGAGTCGGAAATGCCAGAAATGTTGGAACTGCTAGAAAAGTCAGAACTACGGGAAAGGAACAGCTACAGGAGCTTCCAAAAAAGCTAGAACTTCCAAAAAAGCTGAAATTTCTAGAAATGTTGGAACTGCCAAAAAAGATGAAAAATCCGGAACTGTTAGAAAAGCCAGAACTGCGAGAAAAGCCAGAACCACCAAAAAAGATGGAAACGCTGGAAAAGCCAGAACTATCAAAACTGCCAAAAAAGCCAAAACTACTGGAAAATCCGGAACTGCCGGAAAAGATGGAGATTCCGGAAAAGTCAGAACTGCCAGAAAAGCAGGAAAAGATGGAAATGTCGAAACTACTAGAACTGTTGGAAAATCAAAAACTACCGGAAAAGCTAGAACTGTTGGGACTACCAGAACTACTGTGAACAACTGGAACTGCCAGAACTACCGGCAACAGCTGGAACTGCCAGAACTAGCGAGAATTGCCAAAATAGTCAGAGCATCTGTCTTCGAAGGGGAGCAGCATGCTGGGGACAACAAGCAAGCAAGGTGCAGCCAACACATAGGTCAAGATGGCAACATGGTGCAACAATGGAACACAATGTAGTACAGTGATGGGTACAGTCATGATTAATGAAGCGTGATGAGATGCAACAGAGTGATGATGGGTGCAACATGGTGCAACGTGGTGAGGTGTAGCATGATTACAAATGCAGCACAATAAGAGGTGACAGAATCACCTTGGAGAATTACTTGAAGCAATATGTCTTCAACTGATCTCATGTATCATCTTCTTAGAGATGATCTATGCTCTTATCCAGGTAAGTCAAAGTGATGACTTTTGTTGTAAATGTACTATCTCTCTCTCTCTCTTTGTTGAACTATTGAAGAACATATAAGAATAATTGATCAAGGGTTTCCCCAAATTAGAGTTTGTCCCTGGCTAGTGTGACATCTTGTGTTCTCTTGTCTTGGCTTGTCCTCTCTGATTTATGTTTATCTTCCATCTGTAGTTTACTTTAATGCTGATGTGATTGCTAATATCGAAACATTATGGAGGTAACTGTGAAAATTGAAATAAATTGCTCTAATCATAGAACATACCTAAAATTAATAGGGTTCAATCCTCTCGTGTAAGGATTTCATCTTGAGTGTATTATAATCGAGCCTTTATTCGATGGTGAAAGGTATGATCCAGTACGGCTGGAACTTCGTGTGTTTTCCCTTTTCTTCATGTGGTTTATCCCACTTCAGTACTAGGTCACCCACACCAAAAATATTTTCTCGTGTTGATTTTTTATCAAACCAGTGTTTCACATGGTTTTGGTGACCAAAAAACATCTCTTTCAAATTGATCCTTTCTTCCTCGAGTTTGAGTAAAGTGTCTATCTTTCTCTGAACGAAAAGGCAAGGTCTACCTTGTGACTCTTAAGAGAGTTGCAAGGCTGGAAGATACATGTTCGGGAGAAAGATAACTTCTTTACCATAAACCAGAGATAGCGAGGTATTTAGGGAAGGCTTAGGAGTTACACAGTCAACCCATAATGCATTGGTCAATGCATTATACTAGTTCCTTTTCTCATAGAAGATGGGTTTCTTGATTATGTAGATAATACTTTTATTTGTCGATTCAACCGAACCATTTTCCCGTAAGTAATAATTAGATTCATGTTTTAATACAATCCCATTTCCTAATGCTAATTCATAAATTTTAAATGATGAAAATTAAATCACATTATCAAAGACAAGTGATGTTGGAATGCCAAACCTGGTTATAATATTATGTTGCAAAAAGTGGATGACTTCCTAGTCATTTACTTCTCTCAAGGGAACTGCTTCTGACGACCTAGTGAAATAGTCTGTCATTGTTGGAATATATGAGTGTTTCTTTGATGAATGAGGATAAAATTATCCAATAACATCTAGGCCACAATGTTGGAAAGGTTCCTCAACTGCTACGAGTAGTAGTGGGGTGACTGACCTCTGATCTCAGTTGATGCACCTCTGATGAGCTAGGCACTTGTGAATATAAGTGTGAGCATCTTTGAATAACATGGGCCAATAATAACCAACCCTCATAACTTTATGCTGTATAATGTCTCTCGCATAGTGACCACATCCTTATCCATTGTAAAAGTCTTTGAGTACCTTCTTTGTGTCCTCTAGCTCAAGGAATCTTAACAAAACAATGTTGTGGTTCTTTCTGAAAATCCCTCCATGAACTAATTAGTAAGATAGAGATTTTAAGTGGATTTCCCTATTCTATTTATTTGATAGGTGCACGGGAAAGGTTCCATGCTCTATAAATTGTTGTATGTTATCATACCATGGCACTATAGACGTGGATTGGTGGACATGTTAATTTCTATTTCCTACTCCCACCATAAAATATGTTGCTTAGGAGAATCTCTTGCTTTAGTTGCTAGCTTACAAAGGCCATAACCATTTATGGTATGAACTCGTTTGAACTCCAAATCATATTCTTATAAGGAGGTCATCCAATTTTCCCTCTTCTCACACAGCTCCTGCTGCACGAACAATGTTCTTACTGCTGGACGAGGTACAAATACGATATTGTGAGCTTTTAAAATATAAGGCCTGAAATACTTAAGTTCCTTGTATAGAACATATGCTTGTTTGTTGATGGTAGGGTAACTTAATTCTTGCCCTTTTAGGCTGGAACTCATAAAAGAAATAGGCTACTCATTTAACTCAACATCCTTTTGAGTCAATACGGACGCAATCAACAAGTTCAAAGAGAAGGTATAAAGTGAGAAGTATTTGCCATAGTATGGACTGAATGATGCAAGTGCATCAACAGTTTGCTGATTTATTTGAGAGAAAGCATCCTTTTCCCATTTATCCCATTTATATGTTACATATTTCTTAATCCTCTCCTATATAGTCTTAACTATCTAAGTGTAATCATAGATTATATTTCTTAGGAAATTTATCTTTGCTAAGAAAGACTACATAGCCTTCTTATTCACTGGAAATGGGATCTATCTAATGAATATGACTCTCTCAAGGTAAATTTTAATTCCACTCTTTGCAATGATGTGCCATAAGAGAGTCCCTTTAGACACACCGAAAATATTTTTCTTGGGATTATGAGAAATCCCATACTTTCAACACCTCTCAAATATCTATTTTAGATGATGTACATGATTTTATATTCTCTTTGAAAACATAGTAACATCATCTAAATAAACAACTACGGTATGACCAATAAGGCCATGGAAATAAATGTCCATTTCTCTTTGGAAAGTGGCACCAACACTCCTAAGTTTGAATGGAATCCTGTTGAAAGTAAATGTTCCCCATTTAAACATGAAGGTAGTTTTCAATAGATTAGGTTTCACTACTAGCACTTGATTATAACGAGATAAACCATCTAGTAGCGAAAAAATCTTAGACCTAGATACTCTCTGGAGGATCTGTTCGATGGATGGCACTAGACAGTTGTCTTTATTAGAGGCCCGATTGAGATTGCAAAAAGATACACATAGCCTTATTTCACCAGAATTCATTCTAACTGTGACCAAATTTGAAATCCAAATGGAGTGCCTGACTTTAAAAATGATCTGATCATCCAAAAAATTTCTCAATTCCTTTTGGATGAGGGGTTCCAACATTGGATGAACTTTTCTTAGTTTCTTCTATAAAGGTTTTACCCCTTCTTTTATATGAATGATGTGTTCGATAATATGAGTACCATTTGTCCTTAAATCATTGTATATCCATGCAAACACATCACAATATTGTTTGAATAGGTAGATAAACACCCATCGTTCTTATCGAGAACAACACATACAAAGGTTTACATATTTCAGATCTTCTTGATTTCCTAGCTTGATTTGTTCAAATGATAACTTTGAACTCCGAGTCTTTGTCTTGTTTGGTCCTTTAAATGAATTATGTAGGTCATATAAATTCTCTAGGGACACCACACCTTTAGGAATATTATTTTCTTGGCACTAGATACCTCATGTAGAGCCTGATCATGCTCATCCTATTCTATGCAAACATCTTTGAATATGTGAGGATTAGCCATAATGTGCAGTATCTATTGGTCATCATTGAAAACATCTAAATTAGTGATGTTGTCAGGCATATATTGTTTGTATATAATTTCGGTAGAAAAACCATTTCTCAGTGGTGAGATCCTAGTGGCTGCATTTGCTAATGCATATGCTACAACATTTCTAAGTATAGGAACATAAATAATATTAGAAGCTTTAAAATGATTAATCAAACTCCATACCACTTGCAGATATTTTTTAATATTCTATGAAACACAGTGAATAGTATCACGTACATGAGTAGTGACCACCTCTGAGTCAACAATTACCTTAAGAATCTCTACCTTCATATCAATGGATTTCTTTAGTCCAAGTACGAGCGCTTCATATTTGATAGTATTATTCTTACACTCAAAGTACAGATGACATGAAAGGATATGTTTCTTATTACATTGGTCTATAAGTACACAACCTACCTCAGAGCCATCCTACATCTTTGAACCATCAAAATATAAAGTCCAAATATTATGGGCTACTAGGTTTCTTCCTATACTACAATTAGAATTACTATGTATGTCTATGTTATAAGATTCATTTGCACCAGCTACAGAGAAAGGAAGGAGCTCTAGTTGTTTATCTAGTGGAATAGATGATGAATGTGATTGATAACACCCAATTTTGGTTCCTAAGAAACAATTTCCAAAGATTATATCGGCAAAAGAAACATGATCATTATGGCCTTCAAGTGGTGGCATGGTGTGTTTCATGTATGGCTCACTATTCACTCAATTCCTGCCCTTGTATGGAAATTATGCTTATAAAGCCATGGACTTTAAAGGAGATCGAGATTTGATGCTGCAACCTGACAGCCATTAGGGGCCTCAAGATAAGAATGTTTTTTAGAGTACTTAAAGTATTTTTTAACTTTTTAATGTTTATGCAATGTTTTTGATTTTATAGATCAACAAGTGCTAATATGAAGCGCTTGCTTGACGCATATGTGGCACTAGCGCGACTTGCGGGCATGCCTCGCTACGCGAGGTGGGGGGACCGACTACCTAGATCTAACGTGGGTGTGGCGACTTCCTAAGATGGAGATGATGCGAAGAGTCTATGCGAAGTTTTGAGGAAATTCAGAGGCCTGAGCATGGGTGTTCCTCCTCTTCCCATGAGAGAGATCCCTTCCCATATGCAGCGACACACCGTCCATTTGCTTGAGTGATTTCTAGTTCCTCTTAGAAGGTTAGCTAGAGTTGTTTTTAGATTTCATGAGTAGTAGACTCTTAGCAGTACAGGTGTTACAACAAGCCTTAATAGAGCCATTTTGCACTTAAAACATCCAAGTTTTGGGAATTTTCTAATGTGAAACAGTAGATTTGATATATATATATATATACAGAGAGAGAGAGAGAGAGAGAGAGAGAGAGAGAGAGAGATTGACACTTTTATAATGTAAATGTTTTTTAATGTTTTTGTAAATTTTTAACTATGTAAATATTTACTTTCATGCATGTATCTATAATAAACAAGAGAGGTGTCAATCTAATACATAGTTTACTAATGAGTCACCCAATGCATTAAATTCTCGAGGAATGTGTTCATATGTAATAAACTCAAATTGACGTTCTAAGAGTCGTACCTTAAATAATAACGTAACAATATTGGATTTCGAATGTGATAATGATTTTTCAATTGCATAACGACAAGTTGAGAGTCTAACCTGAACACCAACATTAGGGGAATTTTGAGGTCTAAAATGGGCCTCCTAAGAAAAATCTACAACCAAAATAAACTTTATAAGAACCAATAGGATTCAATATGATGATGTCAACCATGCGGGATGATTCACCATCTTTAGATTAAAAGGGTAAAAAGATAAAAAGATAATAAAATAATAAAACTATTTTTTCAACTTGTATTTCAACTTATCTCCTTAAGGTTTTATTCAAATTTTGAGAGGGAGTGCTTGTTGTATGCAAAATTTAATTTCTCATCCAAGGAGTACCCATGTTGGATATTTTCGATGGACACTACTACAAGAAAAATGAGAAATACATGAAAAAACATGTTTGCAATCATGTTTTTAATGTATTTCTCATTTTTTTGTAGCAGGGTCTATCAAAAGTATGCAACATGGGTAATGCTTGGATGAGGAATCAAATTATGCATCCAAAACGTGTTTTCATTTGAAATTTGAGTAAACCCACAAGGAGATAAGTTGAAAATACAGTTGCAAAAAATAGTTTTTTCTTTTTTCCCTCTAAAATTTGATGATGTAATCTAATCTTATGTTATTATTTTCACTATTATTTTATAATTTCGTGAGGAGGCCCATTTTAGACCTAAAAAATCCCCTAATTATTGAAGATGTCCCAAGATGACACTTTAGTGAGAAGTGATATTATAGACATATACTTAGCAATACTATTGGTGGCGGTGCCACTCCCCCAGAACAAAGTAGTTTTAAATTAGGTGTCTAAATGACCCAAGCAATTGATGCAATGTGTCATGTGTGATGGTTGGCACCATTCGCATATCCTACGTATAGTAAGGGCGATGAAGACATTTGCACAACAAGAAACATTTATGAGACAAATACTCCCAAATTCCAAAAATCCAGTCATTGCAAAAAGAAGCAAAACTTATAAATACATAAAATTACAAAGCTCATGCCTAGTGCAATACTAGGCATAATACGTTTTCAGATAGAGCCCATTTCGAGGCTCCGCGAGTGGCATTCCTTCACTGTCCTGAATTTCATAGGAAACTTTTGAGAGGGCTTTGGTGACGACATATGGATCGATCCATAATGGTTGAAGCATTCCTGCCCCCAAGAGGTCGTGTTTCTAATCATAGAGTAAAACAAGGTTGTCTTCTTGGTAAGAATGAGGCTTGACATTTTTGTCATATTGGGATTTGACCCGACGCTTATGGGCTTCGAGTTCTAGTGTGGCATCTCAGTGGGTCTCATCGATCTGATTGAGATATAGCAATCATTCTTCTTCTATAGTAGTGTCGGGCAAGAGTTCAACAATGAGTTTCAATGAAGTAATCTGGCACTTGATATGTAGTACCACTTCCAGGTTATAAGTGAGGTGGAATGGTGTAAAGCCTGTAGCAGTTTTGACCGAAGTTCGGTACACCCACAATGGAGGATATAATGTATTGTGCCAGTGAGTTTTGTGGTTACCTACTAATTAGCCGATCATGGTTTTTAGGATGCCATTAATGGCTTCCACTTGTCCATTAGCCTGGGGATGATAGGAGGAGGACTGTTCCTACTTAAAATTGAGAAATTATGTTAAGTCAGACACCATGTGGTTATGAAAGTGAGAACCATGATCTGTAAAAATTGTGTGGGGCACACCCAAATGACAGATCACCTGATTGAACGAGAATAACACCACAATCTCTCCATAGGCCCAGAAAGTGGGAATGGCTTCAGCCCATTTTGTAAACTAGTCCACAACACCAATAATGTAGTTTTGTCCAACAGAGGAAGTGGGGTTTCATTTATAAAGTCAAAACCCCATTTGGAAAAGGGGCCGATGGATATAATCAGGTGTAAGGGGGGCGAGGGTGCATGCATTTTCTTTGTAAATACTTTAGTGAAGTTATCTATAAAAAAAACAAAAAAAATAAAAACTTTTCAAATACTTATTGTGTTTGGAAACTAATCACATGCCTATTTATTATTTTATGTGATTTTTTGGGGAC
>APFE031579108.1:0-10308 GCA_000404065.3 Pinus taeda
AACACCACATCTCAAAGGAAAAGTAGGCCAAGCCTGTTTTTTAGAATTCCTAAGGATCTTGGATGTTCCTGCTGTTGTTATTTGGTAGGCCAATTCTTAGGCTCACAGCTTGTTAGGTACATACAGAGGAAGGACATGAGGTCTTGCAAAGCTACCGAAAATACTTATTTATGTCAACTTGTCTTCCCCGAACCAATTTCCTACAAGGGTTAGGTCAACCTCTACTTCCATGGAAATATTTGGGGCAAGCTTATAAAAAATGGCATAATAGATAGGTAACACGAAACTATTACATATTTGGTACAAGTGGTCCTTATAGTGTGCCTTCCATAAATTTTGATGATAAATGTGGATTGGCATGGGGTCTTGTGAAGTCAATTTCCATCCAAGTACAGGAAATTCAGAATTGAAACAAAGAGTATCTAAAATATAAGCACTATAATAAAACAGAGGAATAGTCCTGTCGGTTACTTGAGTTCTTGCTCTAAATTCAAGAATTGCAGTGGCTAGTTTATCTGAAAATATGTTTGCCCAATCCATTACTTCACTGTTAACCACATATTCCATTAAAGGAACCATTTCAATAGTGAACTTTGCAGAATCATGCAATCCCCAAATTCTACACATCATTGCTCTGGCATAACAGTAAGGA
The DNA here is from genome assembly GCA_000404065.3 of Pinus taeda. Taxonomy (NCBI): domain Eukaryota; kingdom Viridiplantae; phylum Streptophyta; class Pinopsida; order Pinales; family Pinaceae; genus Pinus; species Pinus taeda. The sequence continues at coordinate 653 of APFE031579108.1, forward strand.
TAACATAATGAATATAAAGAGTACTTACCTGAGGGTTCATGTTTGTGCCTTGCGGGGCTCTGTCTCCACTCCCAAATTGGGGCTGATTCAGTATCATTCTCGTTTGCGAACTTTTCAAGAAAGGCTTTATTGTATTTGTTTTGAGGTTCGGGCAAGTGATACATTTTCCTTAAGTCATCTGGCTGAAATGAGCCGAAAATCCTTCCATCAACTGTGCAAAATGTTCTGTTTGAAACCAGGATCTCCTCTACTGCCCATCACACTACATCAGTGTATGGAAGAATTTTCTCACGTGCTGCTATTCTGCACAAATATGAATCAACTAAATCTTTAAGGGAAGCTTCTGGTTTTCTAGTTGAATCTACAGTAGCTTGTACTGGTACTGTCTCAGGCTCCTCTGCTTCAATTAAATTATAGATTCTTTGCAAACTTGTGTTTCCAAGGCCAAGACACATAGTGTCTGAAATCAAACCCTTTCTGCTTGGTCCTAGATCACTGCTAGGTTGCACTGTTAATGCGGGAGCCACTGCTGCTGTGGATCTCTTGGATTTATTTCCCATTTGGTTCAAATTTGTTATCTCAACACAGTTCTGCGCAAGGAATGAAATCAATGTGATACAAAGAATAGGTAGTATGAGCCAATATTAAAGGATTATATCAACTAGTGAATAATCAAAGCTTATAGTGAAAATGCCGCAGACACAATCTAAGGGAAAATCTCAGCATAACTGCTTCATTAATTGGTCGTTTAACCTTTCAATCATGGTAAAGGAGTTTTAAATACCCATCATATAGTTTATATGCCGAATGATTCATTCAAGTGTGGCTTGGGTTTTTGGCGGATAATCAAAAATAAATCGCTATCAGTGATTGATGAAGTGAATGGGAAGGCTTTAATAATAATCCAAAATAATGCATGCAAGCCTTTTAAATCTATTTTGAAACTCGCGCCTTGATTTATTGGATCGCAATCGGGGATGAGCTCAGGTCATATTACTTATGTTATTGCAAAATCGTCGATCCCCTATGGCGATACACCTTATCGCAATGGGAGATTTAAAGGTGTCTTAAACATGCGCTGCGTTACATCATCCGATTGCTGATAGCGATATCGCATTGGAGAAATAGGGGAGGGCCTTTCATTATACTTGCTATTCGCCTTTCTCGATAACTGATAGTTGTTTGCTTTTTGGATCGGAGTAAGTCAATGGGTTTTTACATTATGTTTTTTCTTTATTGTTGTGATATGCAATATTGTGGTTGCTTTATCACAATAACAAAGAACTTTATATTTATTCATAAGACTGATTTCATTATAGTTCAAAAGGTTTATAATATAACATTTCCATTGGACCTTTTGATGAATAATTTTCTAATGATGATTTGATACCAATTTATTGACACATCTATGTTTAAAAGGGACCCATTTCATATTTAGAAAGATTTTTTTTTGAAATGGGGGGTTGTTGTACAACACAACAATTGGCGATTCAATAGGAGAAACAATTATCTCTAAGAAATGTTGAAATACTTAAACTTTCTTTATATGGAAATCTTATCTAAGAGGAGAATTATGATATAACTAGGTATATATAAATTTTGAATATAATAATAGCTATTTCTGCTATTTTCTTCTCCTGTTAAAATTAAATACATTCTAAGTTTTAAATTAGCCTTAATTGGTTGATAATCATTAAACAAAACTTTTCCAACTTAGCTTTATAATGACTCCTTTGTCATAGGTAGAGAATCTGCTGACAGCAAATGTTTATAGTCTCGATAGGGATACCTTTTAACCATTTAATCATTCATTATCCCATCCATTTCAGAGTATAATTAAAAGAATGAATCCAAAAATATGTTTCATCTTTTGTATCACTTTTCTTTTTACTTATTTTGCAAGATAAAAAGCCATTGTCCTGGTTTGGTGGCCATCTATTTGACAATCTCGTTCACTGGTTGTAATTTAACTAAACAAGCTCGCTCATGATGAGACCCCTTGTCTTATAATTATAACCCATTACCCTGTTTTGCTATGCAGTATTGGTAATGTCAGTTGAACTATTCCCCAATGATCATAGTAAGAAAGATTGTAATAAGACCTCTTATCTTCTATATCAAATATATTTTAGAATTACACTCTGAGTAATCATAAACTTTGATGAATGGGATGAACAATTTTCTCCTTAAGAGAGCATGTATGACAGGGTAAGAGTTGAAGATGCTAAGATTGAATCAATTTCTATTTTTGTATTGATAACCGTCTTTTATGTCATTTAAAAACATTAAAATGATTTATAGTACTTCTAAATCTTGAGAAGATTTCACAAAAATAAAATGGGGTTTCAGAATCTAAATATACCTAATTTCCTAGAAATTTTCCTTTTGTTTAAGGCCTCCATTTTTAAAAGTAAATATCAGAACTATTTCTTTTGAGAAACTTTTTCAGTATAGCAAAGGCCACTGGAAGGCATCTTACAACTTTATTTTCCAATAATCCTAAAAACTATGAACACAAATTTTGCTGAAAATTGAATATTTACAAAGGGAGAAGGGGTTACCTCCTCAATTGAAGAATTTTTTCAAGATAAGGCCATTAACAAGAAGAGAATCTCTCTTACTTGATAGATCTTGCAATATGAAAGTGGAAGGGCCTATCTTCTCGTTGATTTGAAATGGTCCAAGCCACATTTTCTGGAACTTAGTGTGTTTTCCTTTATCCTCATGGGCTTTGTCCCATTTCAAAACTAGATCACCAACTTGTAATTGCTTTGAACTGGATGAAGTTGAATCAAAAGATGACTTGATAATCTGCTGATGTTTTGCCTGTATAATTCTAGCTCTTTCCCTTTCTTCTTCTAGTTTTAAAATTTGACCATGTCTTAGTTGAATAGAAGATGAGGGACTTATCTGCACTAAAGCTAGAGATGGAAGTACTAAATTGGTTGGTATGACAACTTCCTTCCCATATACTAGATTAAATGGAGAAGTACCTATGGAGGCCTTATGTGTTATTCTATCAGCCCATAGAGCAAATATCAAATATTTATGCCAGTTTTTAGGATTCTGCTCAATAGTTCGCTTAATGATTTTGATAAGATTTTTATTGGTTGATTCTGCTAAACCATTACGCTGGGGGTAGTAGTTTGCAGAATACTTCAATTTAAACCCCCTTTTGATAGTGAACTTAAAAATAGAATTTCCAGATAAATAAGATGCATTATCGAAAACAAGAGTGTTTGGGACACCAAACCTGGTAATAATGAATTGATCTATGAATTCCAAAATTGCCTCAGAGTTTGTTGTTTTCAGAGGAATTGCTTCAACCCACTTAGTAAAGTAATCAGTGGTGGTAAGGATATACTTATGTTGTTTGGATGAATGTGGAATGATTTCCCCAATGATATCCAATCCCCATTGCTCGAAAGGTTGTTCAATGTTTACTAGTTGCAAAGGGAAAGCTGGTTTTCTTTGTCTTCCATTGGAGATTTGACAACTTCGGCATTTCCTTACGTATTCATGAGTGTCTCTGAACAGGGTGGGCCAATAATATCCAGCATGAATGATTTTGTGAGTTGTTGTATTAGCTCCAAAATGTCCTCTTGCTGGTCCATCATGTAGCTCCTGCAAAACTTTTTGCGCTGCAGGTTTTTCTAAGCATCTTAATAGAATTGAATCATAATTTTGCCTAAACAGTACATCATCTACAATTATGAAGTTTTTTTCTTTCAATCTAATGGCACGTTTGTTTTTATAGGAGAGATTATAAGGTGCGTATCCATTTTTTAAATAGAAAATCAGATCTGCATATTGTGATTCAGGATCTGTGATACTTATCTGATTGATTTCTTCAGTATCTTCTGTACCTTCTGGTTCTTGAATATTGGATGCTCCTGCTAACAACCTGCAAAAACCTTGGCCTTTGACAATCCTTGCTGGCTTGATTTCTAAGTCATATTCTTGTAATGTTATGACCCAATTTGCCCTTTTTTCTCCTAATTCCCTTTGAATTAGTAATTGTCTTACTGCTGAAATAGGAACTATAACTTTTGCATGAGCTTTTAAGATAAAGGATTTGCATTGTTTAACGGCTTTGTATACAACAAAGGCTTGCTTTTCAACTTCCAAATAATTAAGTTCAACACCTTGAAGATTTGAACTATAAAATGAAATTGGTACTTCCAAGTTTTGATCATTAATCTGAGTTATCATTGCTGCATAAGACGAGGCGGATGCGAGAATATACAGTATGAAATTGCTTGAAAAGTTGGGAGTGCTTAAAGCAGGGCCATTAATTAAGAATCAAATGGCTCTTTTTCTGCGGATCCCCATTTAAACACCGAATTTTTCTTAATCATTGTTTGCAATGGTAAAATAATCTGGGAAAATTCTTGAACGAATCGTTTAACAAAGTTAATTTGACCCAAAAATGACAACATGGATTTTTTATTATGAGGGAATGGAATATCAAAAATCTCTTTAATTCTATCTAGATCAATATAAATACCATCTTTTGAGACAATGAAGCCTAAAAGATTTCCTTGATTAAGAGAAAAAAATGACTTTTTTGGATTAATCGAGATACTATATCTTCTGCAGCGTTCAAAGATTTGTTTTAAATCATGTAAATGATTAGACCTTTTCTTGGAAAATACAGTAATATCATCTAAATAGACAACTACTGTTTTATTGATCAATCCTTTGAATGCTATATCCATTGCTCTTTGGAATGTAGCTCCTGCGTTGATAAGTCCAAAAGGAATTTTTTGGTAAGCATAAGTTCCCCACTTAGTTCTGAAGGTAGTTTTAAGCCTGTTATCAGGATGAACCAAAATCTGGTTATATCCTGAAAAACCATCTAAAAAGGACATTAACTTAGAACCAGCTATTGAATGGAGTGTCTGCTCCATGGTAGGTAAAGGAAAGTTATCCTTTTGGATTGCTTTATTAAGATTTCTGAAATCTATGCAAATCGTGATGTCACCATTTTTCTTTCTAACTGGCACCATATTGGACACCCAGTTTGAATGTCTGACAAGAAAAATGATCTTAGCCTTCAAGAGTTTGTTTAGCTCAGTTTTTATTTGACTCTCTAGGTTAGGATGAATTTTCCTTAACTTCTGTTGCATTGGTTTTTTTTCAGAAAGCATTGGAATAGTATGTTGAATGATCGATGCATCATATGTTTTCAAATCATCATATTTCCAAGCGAAGACATTTTTATTTTTTCGTAATAACCTAATGAATATTGTTCTTTCTTCTAAAGAAAGTACTAATCCAAAATTGATGTTTTGAGAATTTTCCTAAATACCTAGGTTTATCAATTCAAATCTTAATGTGGAACTCTGGAGCTTTGAATTGGTCACCTGTTTAAACTTGTCTTTAATATCATATAGATCTTCTAGCTTAACCATTGGTTTTGGTATTGAGTTTTCTTCTTGCTTTTCCTTCATTTGAAGGTCATGATCACTTTCATCAATGATTTGATCATCATAGGACTTGTCGGAAATCAAGAAATTTAAAATGTCTTCGTCACGTTTGAACACTCGCCAATTGGTGACATTGTGTGGAATTGATGGTCTAAAAATTAACTCTACTGAAAATCTGTGTGGGCTGTAATCTTTAGAAGGAAGGAGTTTGGAAGCGACATTAGCTAGCAGGTCTGCTGATGCATTCTGGGACCTAGGGATAGGAGAAATATTGAATACTAAAAATTGGGATATGAGTTCCTGCACCAAGGATTGATAGTGTTTGAGATTACTAGAAAGACAATGAATTGTATTTCTAACTTGTTTTATAACAATTTATGAATCAGTAAACCCTTTCAAATATTGAATTTTAAGACCAATAGCTTTGTATAGTCCTTGAACTAAGGCCTCATATTCATCTGTATTATTTGTGCATTCAAATTGCAATCTACATGATAACGTAGTTTTTTCTCCTTCAGGGCTAACTAAAATACACCTTGCTCCTGCACCTTCACTAGATTTAGACCCATCAATGTATAGTGACCAAACTAAAGAATTATCAACAATTCTATTTACAGTTTCCTGAGCAATATTGGCACATCTTGATCTATCGGTTTGTGAAAAAATTTCAATTTGAGATCTGAAATTATTATCTTAGAAAGGAGATGGTTGGGCAGTGAAATTGTCAAAGAATGATTCAAATGAGAAATCCCCCAAAATATTGTTATTGAATGCTATTGGTTGATTTTCTTGTTCAAATTTAGTGACAGTATGGGTCATATGTTTCTCCCAATCGATTTTGATTTGATTTGGCTTTCCTTTATAAGGTAGCCACATATGGGACCAATCGGTAGAAATATAACCGTGGAGTTTCTCAGACCAGTCTCTACTCAAAATTAAACCATAAAATTCAGGTATATCAGTGATTAAAATATCAATTCTCTGAACCACTCGTGGATCAGCTGATAATTTGATAGTTACTGAGTTGATTTCTCCTAAAACCTGGACCTTAGTTCTATCCAACTGTACAATATGAATTGTAGACTTCTAGGGTTCAATGTTCAGTTTGGAACAAACTAAAGCTGCCATTATGTTAGAGGATGCCCCTGAGTCAATCAAACAGTTGTGCATATTTCTATTATAGATCTCATAGGTCAAGAGAAAAGGGGAGTATGAGAATTTGATCTGTCTCCAATTAAAACTGCATCAGTAGCTTCCACTCTACCAGGAGGTGGTTGACCTAAACCATTTGCAGCTTTGCAAAACACAACATTAGGAAGAGGTGAAGAAGGGACTGCATTTAGCTCTTTAAGAAGTAATTTTTGCTAATGTTTGAGTTTGCTAAGTTCAAACATAGTAACATTTGCCTTTGTCTTCTTCATATCATCGATAATATTGTAATCCATTGAATCCCATGCTACCAACGTCTTATATGTTGAAGGTAGGTTTGAAGATGATGGTTGATTTTGGGATGGTATTTCCGTAGATTTCTTTGTGGGAACCTTTTCTTGTATAGTAGTGGTACCTGCACTCCTTTTCTTTGAAGTTGACTGGACAGGTTCAGGAGTACCTTTAATCCTGGTAGTCACAGGGAAAGCTTCTTGTTCATTTTGTGTATCGGAGTTAGGTAAAATGAAATCCCACATCCGATGGCATTCAACAATCTCCTCTTCTTTGGGTTCCTTGGATGGCAAGATTGTTTTTTCTTCTTCTTCTTCTCCAAGATCTGAGTCTGTATTAGATATAGCATTTGGTGGTTTTGATTCAGGTTTCTTAAAATTTCTAAATGGCCTCTTTGTTGAAGTTTTAGCTACTTGCTTTTTTATTTCAACCATTTCATTTGACATAGTTTTGAGGACCTTTCGTAGACCCTCCATATCATATAGATCTTTAGGGGTTTTCTTATTTGAATCATCTTTAAAAGAAACTTTTTTGGATTTTCTAACTTCAAGAGCAGCTTTCTTTTCTAAAGCAATAATGTGTTTCTCTACAACAAGCGCCTCTTTCATGTTTTCAGCTAAAGTTCGTTTTGAAGCTCTATCTACAAAAATGGCTATATTTGAAGGTAGGGTTGTTATATACCATTCGCTTCTGATTTGCTCACTTCGTTTGGAGGCGGTTGGAATCTTATTCAAGATTTTATTGAATCACGAATTGAATTCCTTGATAGGTTCTTTAGATTCTATCCTAAGATTCGAGAGATCATTAATCAATGTTGCTAAAGATCTATCATCGCCATACTTAGTGAGAAACTGTTCTTGAAAAATGTTCCAACTGGTAGTGGATCCAGAGGGTAGGGAAAAATACCAAGACCGAGCTGATCCTTGTAAAGTATAAGGGAAAAGCCTAGTGACAACATCTTCCTCTGTCACTCATTTTAAATTTACCGATAACATGAAACTGTTAATATGTTCTTCGGCTTGTGTTCCGGCATCTGGATTAAATTTTGGCAACCATTTTTCAGGAAAATCCGACAATGGGTGTAATGGTGCAGGCATAGTAACCACACCAGGACTACTCCATGGATTCTAAGCCATCGTAGAACTAATAAAAAATTATATTTCTGATGAAATTCCAGATTTTTGGGAAGGCGTTGATATTGAAGATTGAAGTTGTTGACCCCTGCTGAACAACAATGTGTAATGGGGGTGTGGATGTGATCCAGGTGGATATTGGTGGCCACCTGCCAAGTCCATCTGGACCCCCATCATTGTCTCTTTCAGCATTTTCAGTTTCCTTAATTGTAGCACAACTTACTATTTTTAGCAGTTTTTCGGGTCCTGAACTTCCGGAGCCGTTTTGAGGCCCTAAACGACGTATTTTGGGGAATCCGAGGGCAACATGGGTCCATGAAATGGACTGATGTTGTCCGTTCCAACAATGATAGTGCTCGAATAGATCTTTCTAAGAGCTATCATACGCGTCAAACGGAGATCGTATGCCAAAGTTACGACCCCCGGAAATTGATGTACCAATTTACCCAAAACGGGGCCCACAATTTGGCGTTTCATCTTCTAGGGGTAGGTTTTGGAATGTGAAGGGTTTTCCATTGTTTCTCAACAATAAATAGGCCTTCGAGCCTCATTGTAACACAGTTCGGAACAGGTCAGAGGCATGTAGCCGCACATCTCTTCTCAGAGATAAGCTACCATCGCCCTAGCTTATTTCCAATTCTGGTTGTAAGCATATTTCGGTATTTTCCATTAATGAAATGAAGTGTTATTTCCGCTGCATCTCTTTATTTATGGTTATCGCATCTCTGTATTTATGGTTATCTCTGTAATCTATTGCGTTCCTATTTAAATCCGGATCAGTGGTATCAGAGCGGTCTGCTTTTTCTCGTTTTTTTTCTTTGCATGTCCCCGACGAGGTCAGGATATAAGGAGTTAGGGCTTGAACTGGTCGAACCTTTGCAAGACCAGCCTCGCAAATCCCGACGGCCTCCCATGGCGGATGAGAAAAAAGACGAGGGGGCAAGAGATCCTATCAAAATCTTGCTCGAAGAAGCACTAGAGCGGCAAAGGAACGCGATGATGGATAGCTTTGCGCAGATCCTTCAGGGCTACCCAGAGGTGATGCATCGGCTTCTAGCAACTACTCTGGAAACGCCACGCCCTTTAAGGTACAAGTTAATTTTGAAATCCCCATCTTCGAGGGTAAAATAGACGCAGATGCCGTAGATAAATGGTTAAATCTGCTAGATGGGTATTTCTTTGTTCATGAACTTTCAAGTCGGGAAAAGATTGTTTTCGCTCTTCTTAAAGCAGCCCCCCACGTCAAGGACTGGTGGGAAACCTACTGCGAGCAGAAGGATGAAGGTACAGGCTCATTATTTTCAGCCGCACCCACTTGGAATGACTTCCGGGATGCCATCAAGGAGCAGTACTACCCTGTCAAAAGCTATGAGGACAAATACATCAAATGGACCACACTGCGGCAGGGACGAGACCAAGATGTTCCAGAGTTTACAAACATTTTTCATACCCTTCGCACACAGTTGGGTATCAAAGATTCTGAGCGGCATCTGGTGCTCAAATACCGCGGCGGCCTACATAGATACATCCAGGAAGAGATAGAGTTCTTGGACATCTCCTCACTCGGCACAGCATACCAATACGCTGTCAAAATCGAGCAAAAGTTCAAACAGAAGAAGAGAGACTTTGGATCTGCAAATCCGAAGCCCAAAGG
>APFE031579115.1:1896-36364 GCA_000404065.3 Pinus taeda
TCCACAATAACAGAAAACTAAACCCAGAACACCTTCTGCGGCGTCTCCTGCGGCGCCTCCTGCGGTGTCTCCTGCGGCGCCTCCTGCGGCATCTCCTGCGGCGCCTCCTGCGGTGTCTCCTGTGGTGCCTCCTGTGACACCTCCTGCGGCGTCTCCTGCGGCACCTCCTACGGCGCCTTCTGTGGCGTCTCTTGCGGCGCCTTCTGTGGCGTCTCCTGTGGCGCCTCCTGCGGCGTCTCCTGTGGCGCCTCCTGCGGCGTCTCCTGTGGCACCTCCTGCGGCGTCTCCTGCGGCGCCTCCTGTGGCAACTCCTGTGGCACCTCCTACGGCGTCTCCTGTGGTGCCTCCTTCGACATCTCCTGCGGCGTCTCCTGCGGTGCCTCCTGCGACGTCTCCTGCGACGCCTCCTATGGTGTCTCCTGCGATGCCTCCTGTGGCATCTCTTGCTGCGCCTCCTGCGGCGTCTCCTGCGGCGCCTCCTTCGGCGTCTCTTGCGGCACCTCCTGTGGCATCTCCTGTGGTACCTCCTGCAGCGTCTCCTACGGCGCCTCCTGTGGCGTCTCCTACGGCGCCTCCTACGGCGCCTCCTGCGGCGTCTCCTGCGGCGCCTCCGCACTTCCGCAGCTGCAGCGCTCGAGAGATCACCCTTCACAGATTCTCTTTCCACTTCACTTTTATAAAGATCGAGCTTTTGAAACAGTAACCCAATTTTTTAGATCTTAAGATATTGAACCCAAAAGCATACATAAGCCAAATGATCTCCTTTGCTTTATATAGGCAAGCTCTTCCTCAAATCATGGACCAATAGACATGGGCCAAAACCATAACAAACCAATACCATCAACTCAATACTAGGGATCAACATGTCTGTCGAGATGCCATGGTCCAAAAACCATAGGTTTAAATTCCAAGGACTAACTACCATGGACCAAAGGTAAGTTTTCCCACATGAAATAAACTTTTCTCTGCATAAAATTCCGTGAACTTTTCTCCACATGAAATAAACTTTTATAAACTTTTCTCTGCATAAAATTCCATGAAATTTTCTCCTGCGTACTTCTTAATTCTCATCATATTGAGAGCCATGCCATGGGTGTTGCCATCAAGTACAACATCTGTAACATATAACCATACCAGAAACATAATGCCAACATAGAATATCTTTGTTGTAAATTGCCTGGTGATCTTTTTTTTTTTATTATTCTGCAAGATTTCAATTAAGGAAGTAGGAATATATTTTGGAAAATTTCATATCATTTCTGGCATTTCCTGTGCTTTGTCTCTAAGTTTATGAAACCCCCAGGTCAAAAATTAAGTGTTGAAGGAATCTGCTTGACAGCAATTCCTACACCCAACACTATAGTTCTCCAAGAATTCTCTAAGTGTGCAAGAGTATGAGAGAGAGAGAATGGAGATACATATCGAAAACCGAACTGACAAAAGGTTCTGAACAGATCCTCAAAAGCCTTTTTATCATTGAGGCCTCTATTTTCTCCATTTTCCTCTAATTTTACATCAATTTCCTCATGCAATCTAGTTACTTTCCATATCCCTTTTCTCTTATTTTCCTTTATTTTCATAAATAAAATTCCAATTAATGCCTCCTTGTGTTTCCAAATCCTTTTCCAACGCCTTTTCAAATTTCCTTAGCCATAATAAACCAAATGAACACCCTGTTGGGTAATTCAATTGTTAGTTAAATTACTTTGTCATTAAATTGTCAAAACCAGGGTTCGTGAAATATAATTGCACAATATATGCTAAGAATCAACTTTCAATTTAAGAGTAAATTAACCTATTGAAATGATGGCAAACCTATTCATGAAAAATGTCTAAGATGGGTATGCACACACTTTTTTTTTCTAAAAATATCAAATTCAGATCTTCGAAATAAATCTTTTAATTTATAAAATTGAAATGAAAGTAAACTTACTCTATTGACATGAAAATAAACCTATTCCAATGACATTAAAGTGAATCTATATTATCAACAAGAAAGTAAATCTATTCTAATGACTTGAATTAAATTTAATCTAGAAAGTAGCAAAGCCTATACTAAGAAAGCATTGAATTCTTAAACTATGAAATTTAAAGGAAACATATTCTGAAAGAAGTGAGAGATCAATTGAAATTACTAATATGGGCATTTCCAAATTAGAATCATTCATGAGTATCTATCAAACAAATTTAAAATCAATGAATCTATGAAATGAGAGCAATAATGCTCAACTTGCAAAAGGACATAAATAGAATGAGCATGAAATAATCTAAAGAATGCATCTAATCAAAAGACTTAAAATGAACATAAAGAAATTGAATAAAACATTACAATACATCCCATATGCATTAGGTGGCCATCCCAAAGTGCATGATAGGTGGAAAGTTGATAAAGCTCTTGATCAAACACCAAATAAAGGCATGATCATATCAAAGTGAAATATAATGGTACTCATTACATCAATCATAAGCATAATGCCAATCCTTAACATAAAAATTCTACATTGAAGCATGAGCATAGCTTCCAAACTTTACACACCTTTTAAGAGGAGAAGGCACTCCTATTTATACAAAAACTAAGACAAATAACTCCTAAATGTAGATCCATAAATCTCTCCTAAATCCACAAATATCTCATGTGGTTACAACCATGTGTTGACATCTAGCAATTAGCATGTCTTCGTATCCTCTCAAAAATATCTCCTAGCTTTGATAGGAGACACTTATGAAAAATTCCATGATCATTCTCCATGAAATGTTGTTGACAAATGATCTCAAATCTTCCTCAAACCTTCAAGAGTTTTAAGAGGAAATTCGAATTTGAGTCTCGAAGGCCAAATAGGATTGTCTTGGAATCTTCAAATATGCCGACATATGTCAGAAAACTCATCCAACTTTTATATATAAGTGAGTACATGTTATTTTTCTAATATTTAACCATAAATTCACTTAAAATACCAAAATAAATGTATTATAAAATGATATGCATAAACCCATATTTGATCATGAAGATGGACTTAGTGCATAGTTATGGATCTATGGAATATGGTAAATTTTGAAGCAAAGTGAAAGAAAAGAGGGTGAAATGAATGACTTTATCAAGACTCAACACACCCACTAGGATGTTTTTTTCCCAACATTCAGCTTGGAATATGTGTCCTATGAGCTTGGTCTTATTTTGGTCTTTATTAACTTTATTACATGAAATTTTAGCTCGAGGTTGTTACAAACCCCTCCCCCTTAGGGGAACATTTTCCTTGGTGTTCTATGACACCTATAACCAAAAAATCATTGAAAACCAAAGCACACTTCCCATGGATATTTATGACTTAGCTTGATGCAGTGTTTACAATGAACAACTTGTTGAAAGTCACACCAACATTACAACCATACCACTTATTGGAACTTTATAACATAGCTCATTGCAGTATTTATAATAACACCCAAACATAAATATATAAATATACCAAAACACCTTTTCCTCAATTGGAAAACAATGAAGGATACATAGTCCATATCTGATTAGCCATCTCCCATGTAGCTTTAACGGGCCTAAAGTGCTTCCATTGCACTTTAACTTGCTCAATTACTCAATTCCAAATCATGAGTTGTTTCTATTGCAAAATGTACTGAGGTTCCATTTGGAATTTTCCCTCTAGATCCACCTGCAATATAGACCAATAAATCAGATGATAAACATATTTCACATATCTTTTAAGCAATGAAATATGGAAAATGTCATCGACTTTCACTATCGAAGTCAGTGCAATTATGTAGGCCACTCGTCCAATTCTCTCAAGGATCTCATAAGGCTCGCAATACTAAGGTGCTAACTTAGCACATGAATTGATTCTCAATGATCTCTTCTTAGGCTTGATGCGCATGTACACATGCTACCCAGGCTGAAACTCCTTAAATGACCTATGTTGATACGCATAATAACTCTTCTATATTTCCTGTGTTTCCTTTAGATTCTTCTTCATACCCTAAATTTCTTATTCCATCTCTGCCAACATGTCTGGTCAGATAAGTGCCTAATTCATTCGATCACTCCAACTGATAGGAGTATTACAACTTCACCCATAAAGTGCCTCAAATGGACTCATCCTCGGTGACTCTTGATACCAATTATTGTAATCAAACTCAACCAATGGAATATACACCTCCCACCTCCTTTGCTGGTGCATAATATGCATTCTCAAGATGTCCTCCAAATAATTGTTGACCCTCTTTGTCTTTCCATCTGTCTGTGGATGATAAGTTGTACTTGTAAATTTTTCTATAGATTCAACAACTCATGTGATATACTAAATCATAAGAGAATAATCTACTCTACTCTTCTCAACCGAAACAAAAAATGATCAACGAAGAAAATAAGTAGAAAGAGGAAGAATATCAATCACACTTAAAAAAATATTTCTCTGGGAAAGCCATTGCTCAAAACCCCGACTATATATATTGCATTAACTAGAAGATCTATGAAGAAAATCCAATTCTTTTTCACACTATAACAATCCCTGAACAAATATAATCTAACTCTCTTCCTCAAAAGACAACTCAAGCCAACACTTAGCCAATTATGTTGCCTACTAAGCCGCTACCTCCTTGTGAAATTCCTAAGAGAATTAGCCCATATTTAATTGGGAAGTCCTTCGTCCATAACTATGTAATCCAAACATACGTCCTCAACTAATTGCATGTACCATCTGTACAACTGAGAAAAGTATACAACTAATAGTACACTATCCCTGCACTCTAATCTCAACTAGGTCCTCCTCTGAACTGACATGCATGAGCTATTTATGAGTGAATCTTCAGTTAACTGGTGTGGTACTGGTGATACACTGGTACAGTATTCCACTACTATACCTCTACTAGTTCCTCCAATAGTTAGAACTAGTTTAACTGACTATAACTCAGTTAGAGTGAGTTATCCAATTACAACTCCAAAGAATTCAACCTGGTCCCCTAAAATTTAGGGATCACTCTACATGACTCTAGATAGAATTCCAACTCAAATTTCCTAAGACAATTAAGTCAATTTAACTTAATTAACTATTACAAGTTGCTATGAGAATAGAATTAAAATTTTAATTCACAATTTAACTTATGGACAAATCAAATTGGAATCTATTGTTGATATTTTTAACAAGTACTAAAGGAAAACGCTATACCTAAACCTACAAATAGCCCCTTACAAAACATATAACAAATCTTGGCATCTTTGTCGAATACAATCCTGCTAGGAATACCATGCAATCACATTATCTCCATGATGAAGACATAACCTACCTCACTAGTTGGATAAGTAGAATTAGTCGTTATGAATTGAGCTACCTTAGTCAACTTGTCAACCACAACCATGATGGAATCATCTTATCTAGTTGTCCTCGAAAAACTTGTAATGAAGTCCATGGACATGACCTCCCATTTACAGTATAGATCATAATCAGTTGCAATAAACCACATGGATGTTTACAATACTCTTTTACCTATTGACAAACTAGGTACCTAGCCAAAAACTCAACCATTTCCTTCTTCAATTTCCGCCAATAGTAGAATTTCTTCATAGTTGTAAAAGTATTTTAATATCCCAAGTGAATTGAATATGACTTAACATGAAATTTGTGCAAGATAAGCTTCTTGAGTTCACTATTTTCTGGCACATAGATCCTATCCCTAAATTTGACCAAACCATCTACCGTGAGATGATAGTCCACATCTTGATCACCCATATCCTACTATTGTAACCTATGCCTAATCTCCCTATAGGTATCATCCTACTATCTTTCTTGTAAGATATTATACTCTAAATCTATCCCATATGAAGTCATTGATGCTATGTGATTTACATATACTCTTCCGCTAAGAGCATTTGCAACCCTATTCTCCTTACCCTTAATGTACCTGATCTCGAAGTCAAACTCACTGAGTGTATCCAGTCATTTAGCTTGCCTAGAATTCATATTATGTTCTTCAAACAAGTATCTCAGCCAATTGTGATCACTCATTAACACAAACCTCCCACCAAGAAGATAATTTGTCCACATGTTCAATGCATGAATGATTGTTTCCAACTCAAGATCATGTGTCACATAATTCTACTCGTGCTCATTTAGTTTCCTTGACCCATAACATACCACCTGTCCCTCTTGCATAAGGACTCCACCAAGTCCTCTCTTGCAATAATATGTACATACCACAAACTCTTTATCTAGATATGCAATCTTTGGAATTGGAGTGTTTATCTAGATCTTCAAAACTAGGTACACATTCCTCTATCCATTCAAATTTCTTTCCATTTCTCTGCAATGATGTAATTAGATAGGAAATTCGTGGGAAGTTCTTGATGAGCCTCCTGTAATAGAATACTAACCCCATGACTTATCTAACCTCACCCATGTTCTTAGGAGGTGCTCATTCCATGATAGCTCTGACCTTTTCCAGATCCACTATTATGCGTTGCTTGGAAACAACATGTCCCAAGTAACGTACCCATGTCTAAAGGAAACTACACTTACTAAGATTGAAATACAAATGATGCTCTCTTAGAAATCTCAATAATTTTTCTATGTGTTCGACATGTTATTCCTCATTCTTAGAATATATCAATATATCATCAATGAATACAATCACAAACTTGTCCAGATAAGGACACAACACACTATTCATCAAATACATGAAAGTAGCTTGAGCATTATTCAAATAAAAAGGAACCACAACAAAATCATAATGCCCATACTTGTTCTGGAAAGGAGTCTTGTATATTTCCTCTTCTTTTATGCATACCTTATGAAACATTGATCTCAAATCTATATTTGAGAACAATATTGATCCCTTCGATTGATCAATCAAGTCATCGGTCCTTGGAAAAGGGTATGTTCTTCATGGTTACCTTGTTTAGTTTCCTATAATCAATACACAACCTGATTGTACTTTCCTTCTCCCTCACAAACAATACTGGTGCACCTTAGGGTGACACACTTGACCTAATGTATCCCTTGTCAAGAATTTGCTTCAACTACAAATTTAGTTCCACTAACTTTGGAGCGTTCACCCTGTAAAGGTTCCTTTGACATTGGTGTTTCCCTGGTACCAAATCAATAGAAATTTCCACTTCCATATGAAGCAGCAACTCTAAAATCTCTACTAGGAATACATCCTAGAACTACTACAAAACTAGATACCTCTTCAAGACTTTTGCATCCTCAACATCCTTACCTTTTTCACTAGAAACATGAAATGCAAAGGATACACACCCTTTCCTGCGACTGATCTTTACCTGCATACTTGTAACCATTCTAACTAATGTCACCTTCTTCTTACCCTACAAGATTTTATGTTCTCCATTGTCATCCAAGTACTAAATAGTATTTTCATAACAATCCACCTTAGTCTCGTGAAGGTACAACTAATCCATTCCCATAAGCCTATTGTATGATCCCAAAGGAAGCACATTCAGATGCACTGACATAGGCATATCATTAAACTCAAATGCACAAGTTCTTACCCAATGATGAACTCTTCTCTTAGTACATGTAGCCAACTGCACCAACCAAGACTCTGCATGCACTTCTTTTCCCAAACCACAGTTATCCACCAGGTCAAGTTTAACATAACTATAATTAGATCAAGGATCAATAAAAATAGAAAAAACTTGATCATAGAGCTTACCTTCCATCTCAGTAATACATGCCTTAATATTTTCCTGTCTATTATACAATGCTACATAAATCTGAGGAATGCTCTACCTAGCATCCCCAACTGTCTACACCTCCTGAGCATAATAGATCTAAGGCCTACCACATTGATACGATGGAAAACCCTTCTTGAGATGCTCATTGCCACATATACAACACTACAACACTCTCCTACAATCACCTCTATTCTACTGATCTGCATGCTGAGGTCCATATCCCTTCACTACTGGATTAAACTTCATATAAGGAACAACATTCTCTTTCTCACCTACATCCTGAGGTCTTGTACTCTTCGGTGGCCATTTACCTTTAGCCTTATCATTCCCTTTCCAAACCTACTTAGATTCATTCTTATGATTTGATTTCTCATAATATTGCTTCAAAATTCCAATGACTTCCTCTAGTGACTGAGGCTCATCATACTCAATCTAATCCTTAAATGCTAATGACAATCCATTGATAAATATTTGAAATTTGGCTTTCTCATACTTAAGATACGGAACATACCTCAATAACTCCAAGATCTTAGTCGTGTACTCCTCATCTATAATCAATCCCATCTTCAGCTCATAGAACTCCATGGCCTTTCCATCATAGTACCGTTCTGACAAATATTTCTTCTTGAAGAGTGCCTTGAATTCGTGCCTACTCAACACTTTTGTCCTGATGTCGATGACCTACTTCACATCTTACCACCAAATGTTTGCTTTCCCTTTGAGGATGAAAATAGCTATCTTGGACTTCATGTTCTCTTTGTAATCATGCAGCTCAAAGAACTTCTTCATTCCAAGTAAGCATGCCTCTACATCATCTAGTTTCTTCAACTCTCCATCAAATGTAGGTCCCTTGGCTTTCTTAAACTAATCTAGAAAATAACCCCTGTCACTCCTCCTCTAAGGATGATAGTGATGATGACCATAATACTTGTCTAAAGGAGAACTAGATTAGAACCCATTTCCATTGCCTCTCATATCAGGTGTATCTAAGAACCTTCCATCTATGACTATGTCATCTCTATCTGAAATATGATGACCATGAGACCTCCTACCATATGCCTTATTAGTCTTGTCCATAACTAATCCATGGTTGTCCATGTCTTTGCAAGTCTGAAAAACTCTAAAGGATAACTACATTGACCTGTTCTTATTTCTCCTATGCCATGGTAAGTTTCTCCTGTGACTGAATGATCTTGTCATTATATGCTTTGCAACTTCTTGTAAATGCCTTCAAACTTATCAAATTATCTGCTATGTCTAGAGAGTACTCATGTCTTGGTTGCTCATCTGATCTATAAGGGGAGTCTCGTGAACTTAATCCACCATTTTTATAGTCATCTTTGATCCTCTTCTTCCTACAAACATACCATGTTAGATAAACCAAATACAAACATGATGAAGATACCTCAGTGAACTTCATGGGAGGCTATCTCATCTTCAAAATCAGTCTATATTAGCATGATAGATGTATATACATAATCATATCAATATACCGACATCATCTCAATCATCATCCCAATTACCATGCATAATAGTATCGGTTGCATACCGTGACCTCATGCACAACAACCATAACCATGAGCATGCATGCATAACAACCACATAGACACTAACATGCCTGCATGACAAACACATTCTACCCATCCAATCTAAGTACCATGCTATGATACCAACTTGTAACCACCCCACACACATTTACCCAATTTTATTGTCCTGCCATGGTAAACATGAGACAGGGGATACTATCACATGACCTAGCCTCGTAGGTCCAATTAAGAAAGAGGGGTTGACAACTGACAACAAACTAACAACTCAACACATCCTACAAGGGCTACAACACACTTAGAGGCTAAGCAACCACCCTAGGTGGCCAAATCCTAAGTTGGACCACCTTTTCCTTGCCCTGGGACCTCAACCACTCCCACAACAATGCGTCCATGGGGTTGGGATTCTCCAACCACATGAAAAAGCCTACATCCATGCAGTTTCAACTCAAATTTTCTAGCTAAGAGGGTGTGGTCCTAGATTCTGAGATTAATTTCAAGGTCATCCTCTATACCACTACCCATAACTTCCTGTAACTTTTGAAATGCATAAATGACATGACAAAAATCTATAAATCCAAACTTGAGTTAGAGACTTGACCTAACCAAGCCTAACCATGATAGTCATTTTGTCAAACATATTGAGAACATGTAATCTACAAGTGATGAATGCATATTTGAACATAGTGGTTTGATACTTATCTGAGAATCATCAAGAAGGTCTAATTCCCTCTCATAATAGTTGCAATAATTTTTTTTAGCTGATGCATTCAATAACCATTCATCAACTAATCAAAACATGTCAAGATCCATAACTAGAACCTATTATGAAACAATGCTTACAACCATCATTTAAAAAAAATAATAAGCATGATAGAACTGATGAGCTTGAGTATTGCAACAAGAATGTTGCAACTCCCAAGGCTACCAACTTAAATTATCAACTCAAGGTTTGTACAAACTCAAGAGGTTTCAACACTATATGTGCATCATACAATGTATTCTTCTTTTGTTGATCTACTGTAATGGAGTGAATGTCATGAAATCAAAACCTAAACTAATTGCAGAAATGGAAATGTTACTCTATTTTCAAGAAAAGGGAATACTACTTGCTCAAATGTAAACAATAATCCTAATTGCAAGAAGGTAAAGGTTATACTATATGCAGGAATGAAAAGTACTTGTCTATTTGCAGAATGTAAACCTTGTGCTAATTGCAACAATGTGAATCATTAGTTTAATTGAAAAATTTAGAAATTTTTCTTGAAAAGAAACTAATCTTGTGCAAGAAAAACAATTTGTAATTGAAATCCTAAGAGCATGAATTCAAATAAATAGGCCTAATCTACACTGTAAAAAGAAAGTCCTAAGTGGTACGTATTCTTCAATAATCATGGATTTAGAGCATAGGATTCATTATTCAAGCCTAAGAGACAGAAACAAAGCTTCTAGAGCAACTATGGTTGAGTTTACATGTGCTATAAGAGTGCTACATGAGGTGCTACAGAAGGCCCTGTTTTTCTACAGTAGGAGATAACTTGTTGAATGCCCAAGTAAATCAAATGAAAATTGGATGGTAATGTTTTTTCTATTAATTAGGATGTTTTAGGACTCCATTCCAAGTGGAATCACTCCAAAATACCTTAGTTAACATGTGAAAAAAAGAGAGCAGATAGTTACTGCTCTAAAAATTGGAAATTCAAGAACTAGTGAGCTAGTTACCCTGCCAAATGTCTAACCTAATCAAGTGAAAAATGTATGAGGTGAATTTTGTTATTAACTTGAATTATTTTATGAACCTATAAAAGTGGAATAAACTAAAATGAATCTCATTAACACATTATAAAAAAAAACATAAAATTACTACTATTTTGCTAGAAGGGACTTCCAGAAATTCTATATTTGTGAACCAGTGAACCAGTCCAAGTAGGTCAACGATGAAGATAAATGTTAAAAGTTATTATAAGGATGAATCATTCTCGTGACTCTATAAATAAAATGAAAGTTAACTCACTTCAATCATTTAATCAATGTAACCTACAACAAAAGAAGCATGAACAGTAAATGCAAAAATAAGAGATGCAAGTGAACAATACATTCAAAGGAAATAAAAAAATTGTAAAAGAGGGTTCTGAGGCTCTTGGGATGGCCAAGCCCAAGGAACTCAGATTTGTATAAAGGAAACCAAGTTTTAGAAGCTAAAAATGGCACAAAAATTCATTATTTCATGTTAGATTTTAAGCTTCTGTGGTAGTTTTTTGTAGTGGCATGATCCGGATTATCCATAGTTTTGTGCTCATTCTATCGACGTTTCAAACCCCAAAGGGGGTCCATCATCAGGACTAAATCAGAAGGAATATGAATGAAAACTTATTGAGAGAAGAGAGTTCTGACCTAGGTATAAATAAACCTAGATCCCTAATTTTTTATAAAGAAGCCGACATAAATATATATGATTTCTTATTTATTTTTATTTATTTTCATTATTATTTTTATAATAGTTTTATAAAAAATTAAATTATTTATTTATTTATTCCCATGTGTTTACTTAGAACCTAAAAATATTTTAATTGATATGTTTGATACATAAATAGTTTTATTTTTTTATTTTTCATAATTCTCTTTATTTTTTTTTTTATAATTTAAATCAATTGATTAATTAATTAATTTTTTTTTTATTTATTTAATTCTATCCAAATTTCTTTTTTATTAATTATACTTATTGTTATTTTACCAATTTCTCATTGTTAGTCCTATTTATCCCTAATTTTCTAATTAATCAATTAATTAATTAATTATTTCAATTTGCCCAAGTACATGCCCGCTAGAAATGAAAGTGGAGCTGCTAAATAAGAAGTTTTCTCCACAAGAAGACTGTGAAATACATGCCCCTAGAGGAAAATTCGAATTGGTACTTATACAAATTGATGAGGAAGCATTCTCCTTGAAAGGAGGAATATTTACCCTCCAAAATCCCTCAAATAGTGGCTCTGGTTCCCAACATTAGGAATTTGCATTAAATGACAATGAACACATTCCTACATTTTCTCAATCACTGGAGGTCTAGATTTTGTCAATAATTTTGTCATATTTTTCTCATTTATTATCCAATCTTGATCCTCCTGTAGTATGGAGAAAGTCCCTAGATTATCTCATCCTCTAAATCTTTATAATCTACCCAATATTCTCACAATATTCTACATAAATAAATAATATTTGGCACAAATATGCAATTATCATTAAACCTTCCTGATGTATATAGTAAAGCTAAAAATATACCATCTAATGCAAAAAATAGAGATTTAATGTGTTAAAGGATGGTTAGATGGGCCTTGATTTATTTCTAATTTGGAGGCCCATCATACCCCCCTCTCGAAAGTGTTGTTCATCATCTGAGCAACTTAGTGACCTAATTGTGCCTCATTCATGGCCATGGTGGCCTCCTTAACATCCCAACCTACCTTAGAAGGAATTTTGGCACATATTGCTCCATCCTCTTACTCTTCTTCTCCATCTCCTTCTTCTGTAGATCCATCCTTTTCTCCAAGTTCTAATTAGCCTTGTGACTTTGTCTTAAGAAAGTCCTCCTTAATGTCCACAATGTTTGTCCATGAGACAATTTTTTGAACATTATCCAGAGAATATGTGATAATTAGCATTCCTTGATGAGTCTATAGGACTCTCTTCAATTGAAACTACCACCACCCCCCCCCCCCCCCATGATTTGTCATTGTGATTTTCCAAGTTTTGGAAAACCAATACTCAAAATCTGCTATAGGGGTCAAATAACAGTTTTATCCATACTGGTTAGAGGAAGGAAAACTTCAGACTCAACTAAAAAAAAATCCATTTCCTTTCTTACCTTGCTTAACTCAAAAGAAATATTCTCATTCAATTTTTTTATTCTCAAATTGCTATAATTATTTTGGTTGAAGGAATGAGAGGTCCTGCAGGTTTCTTATCCACAGATGGTAGAGAAAACTATGTACTTACCCTTCTCTTAGATGTACCTCTTAAAATATAAGGTAAAGTTGCTCAAAATTAGTGTTTTGCAGCTCTCTGGACTTTCCTGTAGCACACTGTCTTCTCTTGTAGTAAATTTGTTTCTCCTATAACACACAACTTGTCTCTCCTATAGTAGCCCTATTTCTCGTGTAGCATCTATGCCCAATCCTATAACACCTACAAATAAACTTTGTATCTCTTCTGTAGCACCCTAGGAAACCACTATGTTGATAGTGTTGGACCCACCAACATGTTAGGGGATCTCCTCGGTAATAAGTCCCAACTAGACTTCAGACCATTTGGAGTAGGAGTCCCAGTAGCAAGTACTAAATAAATTCCTTGACTATGATAGTGCGCAGAGGTAAGTGTGATATCTTTATCAGAAGAAAGTGTGATATCTTTATCCACGAGCAGAATGACATCACAAGATGGAAATCAGAATAGTTTACAATCGAAAGTGACAGGTTAAACCAACAACATGTTTGCAACAAGATTCATACAATTGCATACAAAATAGTTCATACACAAATGCATAAGTTAAATAACACACATTGCTAAAGAAACTAGAATATTCCAACTAGAATAACAACATATGAATGAAAATGTGTTGCCTCCATTATCTATTATTAAGTGAAAGTTCCATCCATACATACACCATTGACAACCACTAGCCCTAATAGTGGAACATTACAGTCAATAACACATGCTCCTCCAAAGAGATGTACTTTCTCTACACTGTGGAGAAGCCAAGGCTCGTTACAATACGCTCCAAGGCTTCTTGAAGCAATACCTAGCTAAATTCTTGGCTCCCAAAAGCATGTACTATGAGTTATGAGGTTCTATATATAACAAAGGGTGGGGTGACCCTTAACATTCCCCTTTGACTCTTGGAATATCCTCATGGCTCTTCACATTATAGAGTGACTGTTCACATTCCACTATTGACACTTTGAATTTGAATTACAATATATTTAAAATAATACAATTTCACATATACCCATGAGCGAAAGAATAGGCCTTCGTTAGCCTAACAAGAAAAACAACATTACTCAGGGTCTTGGGGAAAGACCAACTCGGTGACCTCCTAGCGATGGTCTTCGATGACGAACTGATACCAAGATTGGTACTATGCCATTGTATCCCTCGACTATTTGGTTATGCCCTTGTGAAAGCAAACTCTTCCCTCGATGGCTTCTCTGTATATGGCCTTGAAACCTCTGTCCAGGTCATCCTAAAGCATGTGCAATGTTTTCCTAAGTGTGGCTGGACCACCGATATACTTCCGCATATCCTCTGCACTGAGATGCAAGTCATCACTTGCGGCTTTGTGCATCAATTGCCCTATGTACTTGTCGACATCTAGCATGAATTAGTTCTTCCTCATCGTCTAGGTGAGGGATCCTATGGAAGGGATATTTTGCATTCGCACTATGACATCCAAACTCCTAAACAACGGTGCATAGAAACCCTCAATTCTAGTGGTGATTGGAGGGAGCTCTTATTAGGACCCTATATTACTAGTGTAACCCCTTATTGTTATTAGTACAACACCCTTATTATATTGTTGTACCCATGTAGTCCCCATATTGTTACTATTGTGCCCCATAGAAGCCCACTATTGTTATATTTGTGCCCTTACATTATTATTGTTATGTCAGCTCTAATTATATTATGACCCCTTAGACTCATATATATAGAAAGGAGGTCTTGTCATTTGAATAATCCAAGAATTATTCATTTGGGTAATGTAAAGGAGGTTTCCCCCTCGAAGAGGCTAAATTCTAAGGCGTTGATCTATCTTTTCTATCCTTTTGTGAGCTGGTTTCATAACATTTGGTATCAGAGCTGTGGATTCTAAGGTTTCGTTGCTCCAAACATGTCATCATGGCATTTTCGCTATAGCATTTTTCTTCACCATTTCAGATGCTAAAAAAAAACCCATTTGAGAAGAAATCGTGCTGAACCTCAGGTCTGAATTTCAGATCTTGTATCACTATATTTTCATAGATATGATCTGTGGAAGTTAGGGTTTTTGCAAGCTCAATAATTTAAGCTAAAACATGTCATCGTGGGATTTTCTCTATAACTATTTTTCTACGAAGTTTCCAAAGCTAAAAAAAAGAACCATTTGAGAAGAAATTGGTCTACACCTTCGCTCTAAATTTCAGATCTTTTCCCCCTATATTTTCAGAGATATAGTCTGAGGAAGTTATGGTTTTTATAGACCCCCGAACTAAATTCCAAACAGGACACCTTGGAAAAAGCATCATAACTTCTGTTTTGAGCTTCAGATTTAAATTTCATTAGAAGTTGTATGAAGAGGATGGACTGTAGTTTCCTGTGTATATTTTTTAGACTCAGAGGTCAAAACATTGACCCGTGGCACTTCATACAAGTTTTCTCTTTTGAAAAGGTATATAATAAGGTCATCTTAGGAGATTGTGCGTAACTCTTCCTTGGAGAATCCAAATTCGATCAGATTGGTGGCATTGGAAATAGGACACAGAGGACTACTGCAAGTCATAATTTCAGAACTGGAAGAACCCAAATTAGAGAGTTATAGTCATTTCAACATCGAGCTCCTAAAATCAAGAAAAGGCGATATGAGGAAGTTTGATGTCAAGGATCCGGTAAATTCGATACTTCAGATGGAGCAATATTTTGATCTACATGGTGTACCACTATTACAAAAGGTATGTATTGCATATTCATATTTAGAACTAGATCAATTTTTATGGTATAAAGGGCTTTGTTCTAGTAAACCACTTGTTACGTGGTCAATTTTCATGGAGGAATGATAGCACATTATGAGGATACAAATAGAAACTCCTTATTTATCCAATTGCTAAATCTCAAATAAAAGGTTTCAATGGAAGAGTACATTGAGGACTTTCAAAAATTGAATAGAAGGGTAAATTATATTCTAGAGAAGCAAAGGATTGATGTCTTCATAGGGACTTTAAAGGATAACATTCAACATGAGGTTTGTTTTTTGGAACTTGATTCATTGGAGGAGGCATTCGAGTTGGCAAGAAAAATTGAAAGTGAAATTATGGAAACAAGATCCCACCACTGATGACTATAATTATGGAAGTGTTTCTTCTCCTAGCTGTTGGGTTGTGTTATATTCTTTCCACGACTAACCTACATAGTGAACTGAGGGGTTAGAGGGGGGCGGAGCCCCCCCTTCGTTGCGCTGATTGTGCAGCGGGGGCAGCAGCCCCCCTTGTCCGGGGGCTTTGAGGGGGGCGGGTAGCCCCCCTTTACGGGGTTCGGGAAAGCGCCCCGAGAAGTTTTTATTTTGGACCCTATATTAGGTTGGGCGAACCTACCTATGGTTTTCGGTCCATGGTTTTGGACGCGATGGTTTTCGGTCCATGGTATTGGATGCTTCGGCATGTATAAATATGTATTGTAACATTGAAAGGAATATAATGAAAAATCAAGCTGGTAGTCTCGGTTTTGAGATCCAGTGGGAAATCTCTGTGTATATGTGTTTTATGTGTTATGCTCTCGCATTCTATTTTTCCTGTGATTTAGAATTCGTATGCAGGTAATTTCTGTACGGGGTTAAAACCTACAACAGGCTCTATGATAGTCATGTTCATCCATTCTGACACGCCATTTTATTGTGGTCTTCCTAGAATTGTCTTCTCTCTATGAATTCCATGGTCTCAATATTATTTATCAATCTCCTTGTTACAGTATTCACCTCCATTATCTAATCTAATACATTTCAAGTTCTTTCCTGTCTCATTCTTAACCAAAGCGTTCCATTTCTTAAAAGTATTGAAGACATCATATTTATTTCGAATACAATAAACCCAAGTTTTCCTAGTTACATCATCAATAAAAGTAACATAATAAAGAGAACCACTGAGAGATGATACCTGAGTAGTTACCCATACATATGTATTCACATGCTCTAATTTTCCATTCTTCTTTACCTTTCCGACTCTGAGAAATTTGACTCTTTTCTATTTTCCATAAACACAATTCTCATAGAAATCCAAATCAACATGCTTCAAACCTGGAAAAGTAATTATTGAGTGAATAATTTGCATCCCTTTCTCACTCATGTGACCAAGCCTATGATGCCATAGTTTTGTATCTTCTATTGTGGAGGTTAAAGAATTAGCAGAATCAGATATACCATTTAATAAATACAATGTACCAACCTTCTCCCCTTTTCTATTACCAGGGCTCCATTAGTGACCTTCCAGGTTTTGTCTGTAAATGTAGTTACACAACCTTCACTTCCCAACTTCCCCATTGAAATTATATTTTTATTTAGATAAGGATCATCTCTTACCCCTTTAATAGACATTAGTTTCCATTCTATTGTTTTATAAGTACCTTACCCATTACATTCATTTTAGAGGGTTTATCATCACTTAGACGAACCTGTCTAAAATATCCTTGAACATAGCCATGAAAATGTTTTTGTTGATGGTGTTGGACTTGCCAACATTCAGGGGATCTCCCTAGTATGAAGTCCCAACTAGACCTCAAATAGTTTGGTGTAGGAATCCCATCTGGTATGATGGCTCGGCTTCCATTATCTTAGAGATTTTCCTTAGCTATTCTTGTTTGGCACATGAGAGTATTATGCTTGTAACTTCAAGAAAGCGAGGTGAGTATGCCTGGTGAGTGCAGAATGTAAATTTGTGTCTAGGTTATCTTACTATAAGGGAGAGGTTAAAATTGAGCATATAGATGAGAGTTAGTAGTACCACCCAGGGAGAAACACATGCGAAAACAACAAGGGTATGTCTAGCATCCAGCGAAATAGTCCACAGAGGATGCGATAGTCGTTAAAACCAAAGTTCAAGTGAAAACATGTACATCGTCCAGTGGAGTAGTCCACATGGGGGTGGCAGTTGTTAAAACCAGGAAAACACAAGGATGTGTTGTCTAATGTCCAACGGAGTAGTCCACACAGGCAAGACAACAATGATACACAATACAAGACATCTTCAACAATGTAAGTACTAAAATAACCGAAGTAGTTCAACTATCTTAGTACAGGTTAAGCAAACATGTATTACAAATGTTTAAAGAATAGTCTTACAAATGGATACAAATCATGCGCGAAAGCGTGCTGGCCTGAGACATGCTTCTGAATTAAGAAAAAGTTCCAAGACACATCTGTAGACCATACATCACTAGCCCTAGTAGTGGGACATTGAAGCCACTCCTCGCTCCTCAAAGAACATACTACAGACTCTCAAGGGTATGTGGGAGGAGCCAAGATGAAAATTCCTTTACTCATACAATGAGGGGGTATATATAGCCAAGGGGGATAACTGAACCTCGTGACTCTTCAACTTCCCTCATGAATATTTGACTTCCTATGACTTTTCAACTGACATGACTCTTCAACTTCATATGTGTGTCTCTTGGAATTTCACATTACATTACATTTGATTACGAAAATTATGGCCCATAGTAGTGATGTGGTTGAGACAACTCATGACACAACTCGACATGACACTGCTGACATGTACTGGCTGATTGTTGTGTTCGTGTCGAGATGATATGTTGCTGAGTGATGGGTGTGCTCTCGGTGTATTAAGTCTTCATCTCCACATGGCAAAGTGCACAGGTCTTCGATGGCCTTGATCTTTACTTAATGTTACACATGTTTGTGTACCTTTCTCTTGTTGCTCAATGTGCTTCGTACATTCATTCAAATGCGAGAAAATCTTCTAGCATGCGCTCCTTCTTCATCTCGTTCGTCATAGAATTTTGTAGAATTTTTCTACAAATCAACTAGCTCTAATACCATGTAGAACTTTTTCTACAAATTAATTAGCTCTAATACCATGTAGAAATTTCCCACATGTAGATCAACCTGGTAACGCAATGTACTAAAGCAAAACACTTGATCTACTTCTACAAACAATTTAGCAGGAGCTAAATCAACCATGGGCAACATCAATAAGAACACATATAACTGATAAGAAGGAATCAATCACACATAACACAGAAGAATTTACCTAGGGAAAGCACCTGCCTAAAACCCCATATTTGTATTATCATACAAGTGGAAATATAGTCTGGATTACACAAATCCTTAGCTCGAAAGCTATCCAGCTCTCAGTACAATCCCTCTGTTGCTCATAGACAGTCAAAGGCTTCTCACAAACCTTCTCCTCTGCCCTCCAAGCCTCCTATTTCCTTGTGCAGTTTCCTTGGGGTCCAGTGCTACCACCTGTGTGAATTGGCCTCTTCACACACTCACTAACCTCTAATCTCACTGCACAATCCTGAAGGAGATAAATCCTAATCATGGATGAGCTTCCTTTATAGGAAAAATATTCATCCAACTGATAATACACTGTCCCTTCTCTGATCTCAACTGGGTCTTTGTCTGAACTAACATGCATGAGTTATTTAAGCTATAATATTCAGTTATCTGAAAATACCAGTTTTTACATGCATGCAAGAATTAACAAACTGAATCTCATTAATTTAAAAACTTGTTAAATTAATCTAACTGGACTTGACTCAGTTAACTGAGCCAAATAATTACAACTCATCCTTATCTCTTTAACTGATGGATAAATTCACCAATTAATAGATAAATTGTTGCATGTCCTCACATAGACTTCAAGTTTGTTTTTCCTTAGCTAATTAACTCATGGAGATTAATTAATTAATATTTTAATCTGTTGTTAAGACCAAATTCGTTTTTACTTCCTATAGATAGACCAGGGACTGCTATAAAATGGAAGGGACCCAGAAATGCTATTTTTAGAACTTTCTATTTTTAGTAGTTTCACCTCTCACCCAATGTGGCCAATGACCTCACTGGCCAAACTGCTATTTTTAGACATGCTATTCTTAGACCAGCTATTTTTAGCACATTCTAAATTTGGCATTTCTTGTTGCACATTTTTCAACAGTTGAGACAACTCATGACACAACTCGACATGCCGTTACTGACATGTACTGGCTAACTGTTGTGTTCGTGTCGAGATGATATGTTGCTGAGTGATGGGTGTGCTCTCGATGTATTAAGTCTTCATCTCTGCATGGCAAAGTGCACGGGGTCTTCGATGGCCTTGAT
Source organism: Pinus taeda (assembly GCA_000404065.3). Taxonomy (NCBI): domain Eukaryota; kingdom Viridiplantae; phylum Streptophyta; class Pinopsida; order Pinales; family Pinaceae; genus Pinus; species Pinus taeda. The sequence goes on from APFE031579115.1 coordinate 22,211, forward strand.
CTTTACTTAATTTTACACATGTTTGTGTCTCTTTCTCTTGTTGCTCAATGTGCTTCGTACATTCATTCAAATGCGAGAAAATATTCTAGCATGCGCTCCTTCTTCATCTCGTTCGTCATCGTGCCATGTTTCATCAATCTACCTGTTCTTGAAATCACTTATGATGAGACAACATCAAATACAAAAATATCCTAGCATAGAATGATGCATTGTTTTCTGTTTCTGGTGTAGGTGACCAGGAGAGAGGACAAGGCACCGAAACTGTGCAGAGCATATCTCAGGCTGCGATTAGAGACTCTAGAGCACTGTCGATAAAAACTATGCAGATGTCACTAGGAGGCATATTTGTGCAATCCGGGACTGCAGCGCCAGAAGCAAGGTAGAACCTAGCTTGGAAGAATTGTGCAGTTCTTGGGAGGAAGACAAGGCAGGGTATCGAGAGGACATGCTAGGCAATTCTATGCAGTTTTCAGGATGAGGACTGGGCAAGTCATCTGGGGGTCCAACTAGGAATCTGCGCAGTTTCTTTGAGGAGGACAAAGTGAGCAGCAGGAGACTGGCAGACATTTCTATACAGTTTTCTAGAGAAAGGTTGGGTCGGGCTGCGGGGAGTTATTGGTCATAATTGCACATTTATGAGAGATAGTGTCGGACAGGCAGTTACTGTGTAGTTTCTAGGATGAGTGTAAAGTGAGGAAGTAGGGTGAGTGCCAGTCAAAACTGCATAATTTTTAGAGGAGAGTAGGGTAGCCAATAGGGGGGCTACCAGTCAGATCTGCGCAATTCCTTGGAGCAATGCAGTGATAGGCAGTAGAGTCCTAACTCACATGATTGTGTAGTTTCTATTGACAGTGCAGGGCAGGAAGATGGGAAACTTTTGCATAGTTTTGGGGAGAAGTGCAACCCTAGGTCACATTACAATTTAGGTTTTCCGGTAGACCAGATGGAGGCTTGATGAGTGATCTTGCAGGAAGCGTATATTGGGTCGGACTTGGGGATAACTTCTACGCAGTTCTGGGAGACAATCAACTGGCTCACTTTCAGGATTGCGAAGTGCAAGCTACCCCAAGGGACAACCTCAGGCTCTATGCAGTTATGGGTAGTAGAGCAGGGTCATTGAGAGTTGCAACTATGCAGTGTAGCTCAGTCAGGGTCCGGTTGAAGGAGGGTTGTTCGGTCGAAATATTTTCAAGAAAAATGGCTAAGTATGAAAGCAAGTGAACTTGTGCATACATGACATTGTTAACACACTATTAGCATGACTCGGTGACAAGACACCTCAAACCAATAAGACAAACATGTGCTCAATGGGATTGTCTTAAAGGTTAAGAGCGATAAGTGTGACACTTGAGATAGATCTTTGAACGACTGTGACAACACTTGCGTGAAAGTTCTTGCAACTTTGTGTGTGAGTATGGCTGATGTTCACAGAGCGAAAATAACTCATGCACACAAAGAAAAACCTTCAAAATTTCTAGAACAAGATCGCAAGCATGGCATAGAAATCAACATGCCAAAAGACGATCGGTGGTCAATCAAGCAAAAAGGGTGTAAAGACTGGATAAGAGCTCATGGAATGAACACAATTGTTTGCAACCATCAGGGGAAAAACCAAGGAAGGCTCCGAAATTTGGATGCAGGCCAAAATTTTGGAGGGTGTTGTAGCCACTACAATAGTTTCCTATGGGGTGTGGCATGGAATGAAGCCCCTGAATCTACCACCCAAACATCAACAATATTTTCTAATGGAATAATCAAAGCATATTGCAACACATAACCTGATACATTTGCTTCTTAATTGTTCTCTTGCTATCCATCTCCTTATTTTCCCTTTTGAGAACAATATTTCTTCAAGTGTCCTTTCTTCCCACATTTCAAGCACATTATCCCCAATATATATTTGGATCTTCCTTTCCTTGAATATTTACAATATCCTGGGCTCTTTGATGACTCTTTCCTCTCTATAGTTTTCTTCCCCTAGCCTTTGCAATCAAATCATTATCCGATGTCTCACCTGAGATTTTCCATCACATTTCCTCACTAAGAATAGCACCAACAACATCATCAAAATTTAAAGTAAAAAAAACATAGACAAAATTATGGATATCCATGACTAAGCCATTCCAACTTTCTGGCAATGATCACAAAAACAAAAAAAATCACTAACTTCATCATCAAAATTTACTCCTACAAAACTTAACTAACTGGTAATCATGTTAAATTCATTTGAATTATCTACAATAAGTCCAACTTTTGATATCTTCATATGACATAAGTTCTTCATAAGAAATACCTTGTTTGAGGCCGAGATCTTTTCATATATTTTTGCCAATTCCTTCATTAGATCTTACGCTGTCGTTCCCTTTTAAATGTTGAAGACCATCGATACTATCAGGAACAATCGTATTGTTCCTAGTATCTTTCTCTAAAGAATATCCCATTCTTCATGTGTCATACTCATTGACTTATTTTCTTTTCCACTCAATGGTAGGTAAAGATATTTCTAATACAAATAATCCTCCATTTGCATCTTCCATAGCTAGTAATTTTGGCCATTGAATTTCTCAACCCTAAGCCTACCATCTTCTGCCATTGCTCCCACTTGAACCAAGAACCCTTTTTTCCTGTGATTTTATCAGCCAAATAGACCTTCAACACTGATACTGGTTGTTAGAAATTAAATAACAGAGAAATCGAACACATAAAATATTTTTAAAACACAAACTAAGAAAAGAATCAAACAGCAGAGACACAAATATAAGTGTTTCACCCCAATCTTGACTACGTCCATGGAGAAAAGCCAATCCTTCCTTTCATATTATATCGGAAGATGAAGGGATACAACCTACAACACATATGTTTTAAATTCCCATTTCCTCTCACTTAGTTTCCTCTAACTTTATCTCATATAATATTACATTTCCGCAATACAATTCCCTCATATAAATCAACGGTTTCCTTCTTGGGCAGAAAATCGTAAATTAACATAACTTTTACCATCAAATCTTCAACCTAATGAACAACCCATATTGACTATGAAATTACAATATTTTACAAGAAAATTTTTCTCAAAAAAAATATTTTGGGATTGTTGCCCCTGAACCCCCACCAAGGGGGGCTAAAGGGTGATGTCGTCCCCCCAGGACCCCCTAGTAGAAATAGGGGGGGGAAGCCCCCCTACACCCTCCTGTCAAGGACTAGGATCTAAACTCGAATGAAACAAGACCTTTGAATTAGGAATATAAGCAAGCTCTAGACCCAACACTTAGAACTTTTGAGAAGGATTCTTCAAGGGACTCTTCCATGGAACACTTCAAATTTTAGGAGAAGAAAGTGGAGGGGAGACTCATAATTGATTAGACTTTACTAAACTTGAGGTAAAGGTTGTTGGGCACAATAAAACAATAAATTCAAAGGGTGGCTGGTGTTTAAAATATAAATAAGTATGAGATAGGCATACCCATACACGTCACGATATCTCATAACAATGATATAATGGTAAACTTTATAATTATTTTCTATATTCTTGGAAGTTTTTCTTACTCCTTTTCATCCTAAGAAACTTCTATATACTTTGTGATGTGTTAATTTGAGTCTTGAGTGTAAGCAAGATAGTTTCATTCAAGTTTGGCCTATTATTTTGTAAATATTTCCATAATTTTCCCCTATGTTCATGATTGTTTCTAAGATACTAATGGTTGGTCACAAATTTCCTTCATAGAAGGTGCATACTTTTCTCATACGTTGTTACATAGTAACTCACAACCAAGTACATATGGCCACTTTTTTCTATATGTAAAGCTATGATCAAGTCTTGCAGGTGAAATTTTGTAATTTTCTCAGCCTTCTTCCCATTAGTTTTACTATCTCTTGGCTTGGAGATGTTAGTGGTAATCACTAACTATACTATATACCTTAACTACTATGTTCCTTAGCTCACTTGAACCATAGAAGGGTTAAATATGCATCACATTATTCTCTTTACCACAATGGAGAATTGATTTATTTTTCTCATTTGAATAGTAGGCAACTTAAAAAGGAATTTCATTTCATCTCTTAAGTCATATTAGGTTTGCATTCATGTTTCTCACTTGAGTCACAAGGGAGTTACAAATAACTAGATTTCGTGTTTCCTTTAGGCATTTTTTATATTTTTGTAAAAATTGCATTGTTGGAGTTGGTTTGGTTTTGGGATATTGAAATGTTTTTGAAGATATTAGTTTGGGAGTTTCACACATGAGTGGTTGATGTATTTTTTTCCAAATTGTGAAAATTAAACCTCTTGCTCCCTTACAGAGATGCAACTCATAGAAAGGAAAAAAAAATGAATTTTATTTCATTTCTAGTGGATTGATTAATTCTTTGGATGGGAATGATCAATAGCTTCAGCAAATTATATTACATACCCTTGAGTAAACGACAAACAAAAAGGGGTGTTAAGTTAAAAATAACTAGATGTTTTCTTTATAGTATATATACATTAGTCTATGTTATAAGGCCTTGGTGTAGGAATGGGGAGTAAACTCTTCAAGGCCACATAACCAAACTAGGAATTGAATAAAGAGAAATAAAACCATTAGTATCACAGAGTGCTTGCTGGGAAAAAACATCTAACACATATTTTAAACAATATGGTTAAGCTAAGCAAGTGGATCATATTTCCCCTCTTCACTTATTTGGTGGGATTATTAAATGTACGAGGGTTCTATACTGAAGTGACAAGTCCTCTAGGCGACACCACCTTTCTCTAGAGTTTTAGGCTAATGACTTAGTCTTGTATTCCCTGCCCATATCCATAGTCTTGGCTCATGACTATTTCCCTCGGATATTGATTGTGAAGTGGTAAGCTTAGTGGCTTTTCCTAACGCATCACATGGGTGACTTCATGTGGGTAGTACTTGTGGTACATGTAGATGTATAATATCCACTTAAACTCCCCTAAAGAGTGCCCATCTTTCCCTCGGATATTGGTTGTGAAGTGGTAAGCTTAGTGGCTTTTCCTAACGCATCACATGGGTGACTTCGCGTGGGCAGTACTTGTGGTACATGTAGATGTATAATATCCACTTAAACTCCCCTAGAGAGTGCCCATCTTCTTGAGGCTACTTATACCTTAGATTATTGTTTCATGAAGATTGTCATAAGTTTCCCTCACACAAATTCTAACTATTCCTAGGATGTGATCATCCCAAATTGGTTTTCATAATGCCCCTTTAACTACTAGTTTCTTGTTTGTTGGAGCCTATAGATTTGGTAGGATATGCTTTGTGTAGAATAGTGTATATTTGGCATTGGATTGTCATCTTCATTTGTTAAAACACATTTTTCACTGCAGATGGATATCATTTTTCATTCACCAAGTAGTAATGGATGTCCACATAGGATGGAAAAAACATGGTAGTAGTCAAAAGTCACACAAATTTTAGAAGAAGTTGACAACATGGAAATCAAAGTCATCAAATGTCCACCTAATTTCAACCCTTAATTGTTAAAGTATTTAAACCCCTTACATATCTTATTGATTAGACCCTCATATTGGTGATCGTTTTTTCTTTTGGAGTAGCTTTCATGCAGGTTTTAATCCTTTACATAAATTTCCTGCAAATGAATTCTTAAATAGAAAAATATACAATAGTGAGAACATAAAACAAATATACATCTATATTTTCCCCTAGATGCCATAATTGGGACTACTAGATTGATTTTTCATTATGTTCCTTTCAATGTTGCAATACATATATATACATGTTGAAACATTCATAAACCCCAATCCATTAATCTGAGATTAGAACATAATCGTAGGTCCCTTGAACGGATCTACAAAATACCATGGGCAGAAAATAATAATGCCAAAAACATATGCAAAATCCATGCACAAAACCATGGGTAGGTTTTCCCACCATCTTTGGTTCCACCCCCCATCCTTGCATTTTCCCAACTATTATTGGGGCTGCAAAAAAAATATTCTCAAGGCACTGCCCTAGACCCCGTGTAGGGGGTCTACCACCCCGCTGCAAACCCCCTGACAGGGGGTGCTTCCACCCCCTGTGACCCCGCCTCTATGTGCGGTGCAACATACACTGCATGGGGCTAGTCATGGAAAGAATATAACACACACCCAACATATCACATAATGTTAGGAGTTAGAGGATCATCTAGTATGGGATGACCTATTACCACTTCCCACAATGTGTCAAGAGGATTCGTTATGGTGACTACCATTCCACCAATTAGTTTTATAATTAAACAAACATATGTGTGATATATATTGGATCATTATATTATTTTCCATCCATATTGAAGCTTTAAAAGTGGAAAAGTGGAGGAATCAACTCACGGGACATTTTTTACTAGTGGGTCCCACTTTGGCAAATTGGGGTCTAAAACCTTCTGAAAGTAGATTGAGCAATAAAATGGATTTGTTTTTGGCATACAAAAAAATCCACTTAAGTGTGGAACCTTTTAGAACTATTATACACATGGATACCTTTCTAACGATAAAAGAATCACCTCAATTAGAGTCTATATCTAAAATCCATTCCACTCATAATTTGGCCTTCCTATTTTGACCACCATAATTCAAGAGGATGCCACATCAACTCCTATTATTCATGTTAAAGGGGATAAACATGTCATCATGATGAATAAGACTCTAGAATAGTCCATATTGTAACTCTAGTTAAGAGTTGCAGGAGTCAAACTTAACCACTAGTAGGTTATCGATTTGTGTTATATCTAGAACACTAGGAGAAAAAGGAGTTCCATTCTATTCAAGGGAAATTTGTTCCATAGATGAGAAGAGTAATTTAGAATGGCTAGGGAGAGAGAAAAAAGATATGGATTATGCAATATAGCAACCCACGGGCCACATACCTCACTTCTTTCTACTTGCATCCATTTTCCATTTAGAGAAAGAAAGCAGAGCATCCTCACCTCCTAGTTGGGTTTTCAACATAAATGAGTTCCCAAGTTATATCTTGTGGTAAATTGTTGTTTTTGAGTCTTATTTGATTGTTCTATATTTTTTGTGTCATTGTAATTTGCATGCATATGAAATAAATAGTAATTAATATATCTAAGGAGAAATAAACCCTCATAGTGTAGATTTGTTGTGGAAAATTATCTAGTGGAATATCCATAGAATTTTATGTATAATATTGGTACCATAGTAGTTTTCCTTAGTTATATTGTGGGGATTTGCAGGTCGGGATCTAGATCATTTAAGTTGAAAGTCACAAAATCTTAGTCATGGCCAACAAATCTACTAATAACCCTCATGATCCTGCAAAGAAGAGGTTTGTGCATCTAGAATAACAAGTCATATATATAAACCATAATGTGAGACTCATCATGGAAACCTTAACCAATAAGATTGGGCTATTGAGAGAATACAAAGGTTGTAATGTGGATGTCATATTGGAGGGGAAATTGGAAAATCGAGAGGAACTGGAAAGGAAATCTGACAAAGAACCAGAAAAAGGAAAAACCTATTTTGAGTGTCGTGAACCATTCACAATCCCTATTTAAAATGGAAGTGGTGGTCGACATCAAGTTGTATCAAGTTTATATTGATGCTCTGAAGTTAAATCATTGTTTGCAACAATTAGAAGTTTGTTTAAACATTCATCATATTTTGTTTTCTTGGCTAAAATTAATGGACCATGCCTTGACTTGGTGGGAATGCCACATGGAGACCTTGAGGTGGGAGGGAGATCCTCTAATGAATAATTGGGAGGATTTCAAAACCCTCATAAAGTCACGATTTTACTCTATTAGGTATGTAGAGGAAAAATGGATCCATTTCCATTACTTCAGGCAAAAACAAGAGCAATGTACAAGAGTGCACCATATTATTTAGAAAAATGGCCATAATGTTGGGTATCTCCCCAAAGAACCCAAATGTGCTCCTCAATTATCTGGTAGCTCTACACGGTTGTCTATAGAATTAAGTGATATTTTTCAAGCCCAAATCAATGGATGAGGCTTGTGTATAGGAATAGTACATGGAGAACATAGGCGAAAAGAAACGGAAATCAAGTGGGTCAAAGAAGAAGTACCAGGAAGCTTACAAGGAGGGGAAGAAGAATTGGAAAGGGGGAAAAGATAAAAATATAATAACCACAACACACCATGGAAATATCCCAAAAACCAGTACAACCACTATAACATTGGCAATCATATAGAAGAGAAGTATTGGAAATTACATCCAAATCTTAACTTGAAGAATAGAAAGAAAGATGTAAAGAAAATTTCATGGCCATCGATTCAAGAACTAGGTTGAAAGTATCTTGGACATCGATGACAATATATTATGTGCATCATTGTAGAAGGAGGTAATTTGAGTATCCTTCGGCAACAAGAAGAGAATAGAATTATTTGCATGCCAAATAAGCATTTATCTAGATTGGCATACAACTTGTATTATTGAATGGTTCTCAAAACTTATTTAATGCATTGCAAATTTTCTTCCCATGTTTCGTTAAAGATGAGGATGTCATACAAATATACAACCACAAAAGAGTTTTTGAACGGCCACAGGATATCATCCATCATCCTCATGAACATTTTTGGAGCATTAGTCAAGCCAAATGGCATGACCAAGCACTTTAAAAGGCCTTCTTTACATTTGAATGTTGTCTTCCACACATTATTTTGTTCAATTGGAACCTAGTGGTAGCCTAAATTCAAATAAATCTTACTAAAGCACTTGGCACCCTTAATCTCATCAAGAAGATCATCAATCCTAAAGATCGAGCATCTTTTCATGACAATTGTTATTTTCAGGTCTCTATAATCAATACAGAGTCTCCATTTCCCATCCTTATTCTACACCAACACAATTGAACTCCAAAAAGGTGAGAAGCTTGATCAAATGTGGCCCTTTTGGATGAGTTCATGAATACGATATTTTATTTCCTCATTCTCAAAGAGAGAACATCTATTATTCAGCCATTAGGTAAAGGAGCACCAGGTATTAATTCAATCAAGTGTTTGACCTAGAAATGTAGAGTCACTACCACATGTGGAGAAAATATATATTTATATGTCTCTACAATCTTGTCCACTTTATTTTTTTATGTAGAGAGGCCTCAAGCACAGGTTGTGTTGGTTGCAGTGACCTCCCTTTCACCTTTTGACCGAACCATGAAGATAACAACCTTTTCAATATAATATATTATCTTTCCCTATGATTTTTTTTAGATCAACGAAATTGTAGTAGTTGGGACTACCTCTGGTATCCTATAGAGATGACCTTTGAGAGTAACAATGAAACTGTTAGAAAATTATATATTATAGAGCAATGGAACAAAAAATATTGTAGAAATATAAACGTAGAAAACGCATAAAACAAGAGAGACACGAATATACATGGTTCACCCAGTTTGGGCTACGTCCATGGAGAAACAGCCAGTCCTTCCTTTTATATTATCCAGAAAAATAAAGACATACAACCTACAGTAAATTCGTTGTAATTCCATCTTCGCTCTCAATCTCCTCTCTTCAGTTTGCTGGATAATTTAACAGGAAGGACTAGTTGTTTCTCCGTGGACATAGCCCAAACTGGGTGAACCACGTATATCTGTGTCTCTCTTGTTTTATGTGTTTTATGTGTTTTATGTGTTTATATTTCTATAATATTTTATGTGTTCCACTACTCTGTAATATATAATTTTCTAACAACTGGTATCAGAGTTGAAGGTCTATTTGGCTGATAAACTCGCGAGAGAGAAGGGTTCCTAGTTCGAGAGGGAGCAATGGCAGAACATGGTAGGTTTAGGGTCGAAAAATTCAACATCCAAAACTACCAGTTACGGAAGATGCAGATGGAAGATTATCTATATCAAAGATATATGTACCAACCATTGAGTAGAAAGGCAAAGAATCTGACGAGTATGATAGACACAGAATGGGATATTCTTGACATGGCACTTGGAACAATACGGTTGTGCCTAGCGGCGTCGATTTAATATTTCAAAGGAAATGACAACAGAGGGTTTAATGTCGACATTGGCCAAACTATATGAAAAACCCTTCTCCTCAAATAACGTATTTCTTATGAAGCATTTATTTAATATGAAAATGTTAGAAAGTGGATATGTTGTTGATCATTTAAATGAATTTAATACAGTTACTAGTCAGTTAAGTTCTGTGGGGGTAACTTTTGATGATGAAGTTAGGGCTCTGTTATTTATGTGCTCATTTCCAAAAAGTTGGAATGGTTTAGTTATGGCCATTAGTAACTTCGTCTCTGGATCTAGTACTTTAAATTTTGGTGATGTTGTCAATGCAATCCTTAGTGAGGAAATGCAACAGAAAAGCTCTGGTGAGACATTAGGTAATGCTTTGACTGCAGAGACTAGGGGAAGAAAAATGGAAAGAGGAAAGAGCCCTGGATATCGTAGTAAGTCAAGAAAAGACAGATCCAAGTCCAGTTCATGGATAATGTGCTGGAAATGCGGGAAGAAAGGACACCTAAAGAAAGACTGCAAGTCTCGGAAGGGAAAAGAAGGAGACACGTAGTAATAAAATAATCATGAAGCGAATGTAACAGGTGATGTGTTGCAAGATGCTTTGATTCTCTTTAGAAAATATTATTAATGCCTGGGTGGTAGATTCAGGGGCCTCATTCCATGCCACACTTAATAGGAAACATTTTCATGATTACGTTCAAGGAGATTTTGGACAGGTTCAATTGGGTGATGATAAACCTTGTAAAATCATTAGAATGGGTACAGTTTTCATAAAACAATAGAATGGAAATCCATGGCTATTGAAGGAGGTAAGGCATGTTCCAGATCTGAAGAAAAATCTTATTTGAATAGGGCAATTGGGAGGTGAAGGTTATATGACTACTTTTACAGATAAAACTTGGAAGGTCACTAAAGGATCTCTAGTAATAGCAAAAGGTGAAAAGATTGGTACATTGTATTTATGCAATGGTATTTCTAATTCTGTTAATTCTTTAACCTCTACAGGAGAAGATATGGCATTGTGGTATCATAGGCTCACACACATGAGTAAGAAGGGGATGAAGATTCTTCACTCAATAAATTTGTTGTCAGGTTTGAAGCATGTTGATTTAAAATTATGTGAGAATTGTGTTTATGGAAAACAGAAGAGGGTCATATTCCTCAGAGTTGCGAAAGAAAAGAAGAGCAAAAAAATAGAGCTTATGCATACAGATGTATGGGGACATGCTCAGGTATCATCTCTTGGTGGCTCTCATTATTATGTTACTTTTATGATGCAACTAGAAAAACCTAGATTTATTGTATTCGAAATAAATTTGATGTATTTGATACTTTCAAGAAATGGAAAGCATTGGTTGAAAATGAGATAGGAAAAAGGTTGAAGTGTCTCAGATCAGACAATGGAGGTGAATATTGCAGAAAAGAGTTCGATAAGTATTGTTCAAAGAATGGAATTCGCAGAGAGAAGACATTTCCAGGAACACCATAAGAAAATGGTGTGTCAGAAAGGATGAACAGGACAATCATGGAGCATGCAAGGTGCATGAGATTGCATGTAGGATTTCCTTTACAATTTTCGGCAGATGTTGTATATACTGTCATTTATCTAATAAACAGAGGGCCTTCAAGTTCCTTGGATGGTGGTATTCCAGAGGAGGCATGGAAAGGTAAAAAGGTAAACTACTCTTTTTTAAAGACTTTTGGTTGTGAAGCTTTTGTCCACATTAATAAAGAAAATAGAACAAAGCTTGAGGTGAAATCAAAGAAATGTACCTTTATTGGATATGGTGTTAATGATTTTGGTTATCGCTTTTATGATTATGAAAAACATAAAATTGTTAGGAGCGGAGATGTCATATTCAATGAAAAGGTTTTGTATAAGGATCAGCTGCAGGAAAAGAAATAGGAAAAAAAAAATAGAGAATACACAGTGCTTGAAGAGATCACAGAAAAATTCATGGTGCCTGAAAATCATAATGATCAACAGCCAAAACAACAATCACAACAACAACAAGAACCTCAAACACCTAAAAGTGGTGTTAGAATATCTACCCGAATAAGTAGAACCCCTGAATGATACTCTACTTCATTGTATTATGTACTATTGACTGATTCTAGTGAACCAGAATGTTATGAAGAAGCAGTGCAGGTAGAAACCAGAAAGAAGTGGGAGCAAGCCATGAAAGAAGAGATGGACTCCTTAGCACATAACCAAACTTGGGACTTAGTCAGTTTTCTGACAGGTAAAACATCATTGCAGAATAAATGGGTTTACAAGTTGAAGGAAGAAGATGGAGGTAGAAAAAGGTGTAAAGCTAGACTTGTGGTGAAAGGGTTTACACATAAAAAGGGTATAGACTTTGATGAGATATTTTCTCCGATTGTTAAAATGACTTCAATCAAAACTATTTTAAGTCTAGTAGCAGATAAAGACTTGCATCTTGAGTAGTTAGATGTAAAGACATCCTTTCTCCATGGGGATTTGGAGGAAGAGATATATATGCAGCAGCCACAAGGATATGAGGTAAAAGGGAAGGAGAAACTAGTGTGTAGGTTGAAGAATAGCTTATATGGCTTAAAATAGGCTCCAAGGCATGGTATCTAAAATTTGACAGGTTTATGTCTGAACAAGGTTATACTAGATGTCACTTTGATCATTGTGTTTATCTCAAAAGGCAAAATTATGGCAGCTATATTATATTGTTATTGTATGTAGATGACATGCTTGTTGCAGGTTCTAACATGTAGGAATAAAGGTGCTCAAAAGAAAATTGGTGAACTCATTTGCAATTAAGGATTTGGGTGCTGCAAAACAAATCTTTGGTATGAGAATAACTAGAGACAAGAAGAATCGCAAATTAACATTGTCTCAAAGTGAGTACATAGAAAAGGTGTTGAAAAGGTTTAATATGCAGAATGCAAAACCAGTTAGTATACCTTTGGCTAGCAATTTCAAATTAAGTAAGGAGGAGTGTCCCAAAACTTAGGAAGAAATGGCTCATATGTCTAAAGTTCCATATGCATCAGTAGTTGGAAGCTTAATGTATGCAATTGTCTGTTGTTATGAAACCAGCTTACAAAAAGATAGAAAAGATAGATCAATGCCTTAGAAATAAGCCTCTTCGAGGGGGAACCTCCTTTACATTACACAAATAAACAATTCTTGGATGATTCAAATGACAAATCCTCCTTTCTATATATAGGAGTCTAAGGGGTCACAACATAACCAAGCCGACCTAACAATAATAATATAAAGGCACAAAAATAACAATAGAGGGATTCTATGGGGCACAATAATAACAATATGGGGACAATAGGGGCACAACAATAGCAATAATTGATACAACGACAATAGTAGTGGGGGAATCACTAGTGTTATAGGGACCTAACATGCCCCTCTCCTTCAAAAAAGTGTTGTCTCAATGCTTGAGTAGTTATGGATGCTTCTGTATAAAATTCTCATTCTCCCATGTGGAATCTTTGACGGGTAAGTTTTTCCACTTGATGAGATACTCTGAAATTGATCAATTTTGTAGCTGTCGAGTTCTTTTTTCTTTGACTTCTTCAGGTTCAAATATGATTTTTCCTTCCTCATCAAGTTCTGGAAATATTTTTTTAACAGGAAGCTTGTTACCTATAACCTTCTTTAAGAATGAAACATGGAAAACTGGGTGCGCTCGGGAAGATGAAGGAAGCTCCAATTTATACGCCATAGTACCTATCTTTTGCAACACCTTGTATGGACCATAATACTTTGGTGATAATTTATTATCCTTCTTATCTTTCTTGAGGGACATTTGTTTATATGGTTGTAGCTGTAGGAATACCCAATCACCTACATCAAAACTTCTTTCGATGCGATGTTGATTTGCCCGCTGTTTCATTCTATTCTGCGTTAAGGTGAGGTTATCCTTTAAGATTTGGAGAACTTATTGCTTATGCTCGATGTGATCTTCCACTGCTTGAACCTTAGAATTTTCTCTTAAATATGATGTGATGGATGGTGGATGATATCCATAAAGTGCCATAAATGGGGTCATTTTTGTTGTAGTATGAAAGGAAGTGTTATACCACCATTCAGCCAAAGGCAACCATTTGACCCATTGTGTCTGTTTATCAGATACAAAGCAATGAAGATATCCTTCCAAACATTTGTTTACTATCTCAGTTTTCCCATCAGATT
>APFE031579115.1:49025-73394 GCA_000404065.3 Pinus taeda
ATTAAATATTTTTTCAAAAACTAGCCGTTTAATATAGTCGTTACTTAATAATATTTGTTTTTAATGTATTAATAAATTAATATTATGATTTAAACATTATTGTTCAAATATAGTCATTACTTGAAATTATGTCTCTACATTGCTCTCTATTTAAGCCTTTGCCATGGTCTGCCTCTTCATCTGGTCTTGATGATGAACCACAATTGTTGGTTTGAAACGCATCGACCAAAAAATTCTCTCATGTGATTTCTACCGAAAGACTTTGTTTAATTCATTATGGATCACAGAAGCTTGAATACAGAAAAAAAAATCCATTTTGAATTATTTTCCCCCCAGCAATTGACATGACAAGATGTATGTCATAGGGTTGCAATTCGAAATGACAGAGGTCTTTCGCAGCTGGATATAATGGCGAAATCTCTATACATCTTGAACAGAATCAAAAGCTATCTTCTCAATGTAAGAATAATTAACTTCCATATCATTGAGATTACGACTCAAATAATAGATCAGATGTTCAATTCCATCTTCTTCTTGGGCAAAAACCATAGCAATGGTTGTATCTGCAGCGGCGAGATACAAGAAATAGTCATTCTTATAATTAGGGGAATACATTAATGATGCTCGGATCAGAGTATCTTTGAGAGCATTTAAGGAAGCTTGCGCAACCTAGTCCCAATGGAAGAGAATTCCCTTTTTCAAAATACAAGTACAAATTAAACATGGGTAACAGGGTTTCCTAGCCAGAGAAGAGGAATTAGATGATTTCTCTTGAGGGGGAGAATTTTGTTTCTTTTTTATTTTCCCCTTTTTCTTGCTTCCAAGTTGCTTTTCATTTTTACCTTTGTCAGATGACATGACATTTATCTTGGAAGCAAGCGTATTATCAGGTGTATTAGAGGTTTGATTTGAAATAGAAAGTGTTTGACTAGATGGTCTACTTGATTGTTTAATGCGAAACCGCACAGTGAGAACGTTCCCTTATACTTTTCGTATTATAACACCACCCGATATACCCGAAAGAACATGGAAGAGCTACGATATACTTACGTATGTGGAATGAGGTATCACACTCGGAATGTATCACAGACCATTAGCGACAGCTGCTATGTTTAACAACACCGAAACACGTCTCTAGCCTAAACCTTTAAATGTTATTCGTTAAGTTGCAATGCTCCATTAGGTTAATTGAGATAAATTTTAGTTGATCTTGTTTAAAAGTTTGCTTTACAGGTTACTGAGTGATGTTTCTAAAACTCCTAGAATGCAACTAAGATGGGAAACATTCTTTTCATTTGATTTAAACAATGAAAATTGTAACTAAAAGAGATAGAGCAATCAGAATCTCTAAACAAAGAGCATAGAGCACATCTAATGCAACTTTCCCTATACCATGCCTACAAGCACACACAAACTTCTAAATGCATTATGCATGTTTTTCTTTTCATTCCTTTAATGTTTAGATGAACATAAAGAAACTAAATTCACAAACGATCAATCTATGCTTTTCACAAGAAACGAGGACTTTACGACAATTTCTTTTTCAAAGAAATGAAGACTTTACGACAATTATTTTTTAGAAAAGTAAAGACTAATCAATGTAAGCTAACTTTGGTATTGATTCGGAAATGATAAAGAAAACATAAAGAAACAATGAACAAACAAAGCCAAAGTGGGCATGGAAAAGAAATATTAATTTGGACTTCAGGGATAGAGAAACATTGACCATTCAGCAAACAAGATGTGAAACAATTTGGAAAACATTAAGCAAAAATATGGGTTTTTGGCTTGACAGGGACCAGCGCTGCCCTAAGTGGGAGACAGTGCATTGCAGAGCACTATCTCTAGGCTAAGGTTGCTCTGCAGCATATTGTGTCAAGAACAACATTGTGTTGATGCCAAAGAGCACTATCAGCACACAAATAAGCACACATTTTGACCAAACAAGCTTCAAAATGACTGAATATAGGTAAACGAACTCAAGCAAAGTCTACTAGAGTTGCTAAGACAAGGTATAACTACCAGGAATGATGGTCGTTCCCCAGTGGAGTCGCCAATTTTTTATACGGAATTTATACCTACGGATAAGTATATCTTCCCTAAGTGGGTAGTTACACGTAGAACAACTAAAGTAAAGATGCTTAACCTTTTCCTACAATAAGCATATAATATCAAAGAACCTACTTGTGATCCTTCACTTCCATTGATCTCCTTTGAGTTGCTCCCATCACTCTCGCTCAAACTAAATTCGCTCAATTGGTACATGCCAACATAAATAGAAGATGACAACAATCAAAGCATATGATCTATTTATTGTAAACAAATGGAATTGACAACATTTGAACATACATTCATCATAGATATAGACAAAAGTATTGGAAAAGGAACAAACGACTTTATTGATTGATAGAAGGAGAAGTTACACCCAATGTGGTTCGATCTCATGTCACTCATCCAGCTTAGTCCAAGCCCTCATCACACCAATAGCAACATAAATCCAGCAACATAACATTTCTTGACAATGATTTCAAGTCTCTAAACCAACAGTATTTCTCTATAATATCCAAGCTCCTTGGCTTTATGATGGGAGGCCAATTTATAGATGAATGCAAGTGGTTTTGTCATTAATATGGCATTGCATGGTTTTCCATAATTGGATGATTAGTTTCCATGTTCAAAGGGATGAGATGATAGAGTATTAGATGATCCAAGGCTATCCTAAGTCGAGCTCATCTTGATAGGATAGGAATTGGGTTCCTTCTAGAAGTTTCTAGAAAGGAGGAATATACTCAGGATCCAATGAACATTTCGAGGATTCTTGCCCAGCACAGGTTTGAGTGGGTTTAGGTGCTCTGAAACATAGCCTTAAGGGCTACCTACTCTACAGAGCACTTACCCCTGACCAGGGGTGTGCTGGTGACCCAAGGAAGCACTTCAACAGGGTTTGAAGTCAAGAAACTCTCATGGATGAAAGCATTCAATGAGATGGCATGTCTAGGGCATGTAGTAACTAAATTAGTGTTTGATAGACCGTGTTTACACTAATCTGATCGTCGGGAGTGATGTGCCCAAATAGACCTATAACAACCTCGTCTTTGAATGATGTCATAAGATAGGTGGCACTATTGGCTAACACGAATTTCTCATCCATGGCTTAACCAACAAATGGTGTATGGTTGGGGGTGTGGCACTATCAAAAAAATTAATCTCTTTATGGAATTAGCTAATATCAAGTTATTTTTTCTCCCACTATCAACAATGAAATGGAGTGGAGTCCCCCTCACAAACATCTATGAGCGAAAGAGGCACTCCTCATCTTCAAGCCCCTTTGGATCTTGTGGTTGGATATTTATGTTCACAATGGTAGCACTACATTCTACATCGATGATGTACTTTCCTTTATATTGTTCTAAATCATAATAAAATCTACATTCAATTTTCCTTTCTTTAAGCTTTGTCAACAATTATTATTTTGAGTGACATTCATCAGCGTTGTGGCATGGGATTTTGTGAAACTTACACCACTTTCTCATTTACTTTTTTAACTTCCTATATCCCTTATCCTCATGAAAGTTGGGTTGGTTTTCTTGAATTTAGATATGCTTAGTTTTCCCTTGTTCTCTGAGTTAGGGCCACTTTTTCCATGCATTTCTTATGGCAGATTTGCAAGATAGAACTCTCACTTATTCAATGCTTCAATTTCTACTAAAATTTGACAACATATTAATAGTGGCCCCCAATGAGGAGATGTCTAGGAAATCCATATTTTTTTGGATTTACCTATGCAAGCCACTACATTAATTAAATATTAGGTTCCACCCACAGTATCTAATATACAACTTTGAGTGCAATATATGGAAATCATTGGTGTAATTTGGCACCATCTAGTCTCTCTCCTATCGCAAAGTTTTCCACCTCACGTATTGGTCATCATAGTTCCTACAACGTAGAATTCATCCTTAAGGGAATCAATAAAGTGGCCCAAGTTGGTCTCACTTTTACATCATAAACTCATCTTTGTTGTGTCTCTCCCAATAACCTTCCCACCAATGTTTAACATGGAGGACAACTTTTAGTAGTGTGAAGGTGATCTTCTCATTTTCAGAAACATTTAGACAAAGTAATAACACTCTAATAGATTTAACCATTTGTCCAAAGCATGTTCATATATTTGGACTTTGAATAATGGGATATCAAATTTAACTTATACCTTGAAGGGTGTCACCCCTCCAAAATTGTTACTTGTTGAAGATGCCTTGGTCACTATTGGAAATTGTTGAAGGATCTAGGTGAAATTTTCCATTATCTCATTCCTCTATCACATGAGTGCTTCCTCGAGAAATGACTTGATAGGATCTCCTGCTATGCTATCTCTATTTTCTAACACCATGGGAGGCATATTGGGTTTGCGAGAGCAATTTTTCCCGAGTGAAACTAGCTCGAGACCCATCTCTTTGTACCCTGACCTCATCAAGGACATGGACTAAGAAACAAAAAGGAGAAGATTTCTTTGATACCAATGATTCATGGTGTATGAGGAATGAAATGTAATGGAGGAAAGTAAATGGGACAAACACAAATAAATATAGCAGAGATTACAATATTGTGGTGAAAAACCAACCTCTATTAATAAATGAAATAACATAATATTGAAGAACATAAAGTGGTTATAATGGTGGTAACTATATCTAAATAGAGAGAGATTGTGACTATGCGTTGTTGGCTTATAGGGGCCTGACCCAGGTTCAGAGGTGATTAGCTAAACAAATCTCAGTACTACTGGCCCTTTCGGCAATAGTCCACGAAGCGCGAACTTAGGTCTCACCCGAAGTAGTATGGGAGGGTGCTAGAACCAGGTTTCCGCACCCTAGAGATGTCTAATGATTTTAAGTGGTCCACATATTTAAACAAGAAGTAGCATAAGAACAAATACACAAGATTTGGAATCAAAATTCTCTTTATTATTCTTCTCCCTTGATTATAGACTCAACTTCGCCCTACGCACTTAGCTGCAGACTCTACTAGGCCTCTGTGCACTCAGCTGCAGAGCCTCTTCCTACTACTACAACCTAAGACACTTAGACCTTCTCTCTATTCTCGCTATCTTCTAGACTCTATTCCTTTTCATCTATCTCTAATTCTCTTTACAACTTAGAGCCTCGCTCTTATTTATACAATCCCATGGTCCGTGGACCATGGGTAGATCGACATGACATTACATTACATTACAAAACTTAGGGCAGATAACCCTATGACTCAATGTATATTTTGCACTCTGCGCCTGCAATTCGCGGAGTCTTACAACATATTTGACCAAAACTTAGGCTTTGAGCCCCAAAACATGTTGTGGGGGGATTCCATGCCCAACAGGCCCCCAACACAAACATCATGACTCACCCTTGAGTCACTCTGTCAGCGCGGTGATCTTGATGCGGAGTCCTTCCAGCTGGTCCCGTGCTGCTCGGAGGTCCGCAATGCACTACTCTGCAGTTTGTTGGACCTGCTTCATATGCTCTTCCGAAGCCTCTTTATCAAGAGAAAATCCTTGCCTTAGCTCATACATCCCCTACATATGTGCGAGCTTGCCTTCGATATCTGTCATGATGGTGAAGGCCTCATCAATCCATGGCTACATGCATGCTTTGAGAACTGCCTCTTTCTATCGTGTTGCATCCACCTACCCCTTCAGTGCCTTAGCTTGTTGCATCTTTGCAAGCCATTGAGTGAGGACTGTTTTCTGTTGAGTTCCTCGGACATTGTCATACTTCTCCTAAAGTTCGTGTGCCTATGTTTCCAGGCACTATATGTTAGGGTCCTCCTACGAAGATGTGAGGACCACAAATGCTTGTTCCAACATACCAGTACAATCTCATACTGCACATCCAATTTCTTCCAACCCTATTGTTGAGTCTTGAAAATGTCATACATTTCCAAAACACTTTCACTATTATGTCCATTATATCACCTCCATTTCACTACTATGTCACCACATTCATCCCACTTTCATTATCATTGGGCCACATTTATGTTTTTCAAATCTTTATTAATTCTAAGCCTTTTAAGTGAATTTGTGGTTAAAAATTAGGAAATAACGTGCATATGCTTATACCTAACAAATAGGTTGAGATTGTTGACATGTGTAGGTTGAAAGGAAGCTTCTAGAAGACCCTTATGTGGCACTCTAAGGCCAAATTCGAATTTGAGTGGAAAGAATCATGGGATCATGAGGATATGTGTCACATCTCCTAATTGTATTGTAACTCTAAAAAGACATGTGGCTTATCAGTTCCTATTTTGATTAGGACTCTAGAGGTAGAGGGAGAGGTTCATGGACTCTCATTAATGAGATGGCTTCTCATTTTTCTATATAAATAAGAGATCTCCCTCCTTCATTTGTTAGTTCTTAAGTCTCAGTTTAGAGCTTAGCTTATTAGTCTTTTAGCTTGTGAGTTCTTTAGCTTGAAGTTTGTAGTTCTTCCTTGATGGCTTTTGAAATCTTTAGAGAGCTTTGTTGTACTTTGTGATTTTGAAGAATCTGAATAAATCTTTGATGTTCTCAACATGGAAGGATATGTGAAGTAGATGTCATGGAGCATATTAGAATGTAAGGTAGAGTAGATTTCATTTTGTAAATCTTGCTTTGATTTCATTATGTCATTTGATTGCTTTCAAGTTTGATAGATTAGATTTTTCATTCATGCAATTTTAATTCATGCAAGTGTGTTCAACCGGTTGATTGTAGATTAGTAATGCACATATATTTTTAATGACTAATGACATGATGGAATTATCTTGTCCTTTCGCTGATTTATTTTCTTAGTTCTAATTCCAGCACTGTTTATTTCTTTCAGTTTTGTTTTGTTTATTTACTTTTCTGCAAGATAGATATTAGACTACTCATGTCATTTTCAGTTACCTCCTATAGCCAGAGCGAGTCGAATGGTGAGGGATTGAAGTATGAATGCGTAGTTTGATATTAGTTTATTTTTCTGTAAGTTAGTGATTAGATTACTCAATTTGTTTATGACTACCTCCTATAGCCAGAGCGAGTCGAATGGTGAGGGGTCAGAATATGATTTGATGTAATATGATTTAGTTTACTTCGCTTACAGTTTTTGAATTGCTTTAAGTTCAGTTTTCTTTTTATACAGCAGCAAAGATACTAGGCTTCAAAGTCACTAGCTCACTGTTTGGTTTAATTAGAATTTAGGTACATTTTTATTTTTTCTTAGTAATTGATTTCATCATTGCAAGTTTGAAAACCTTTTTGAAAACTTTGATTAGGATTTCCATTTGCATCAGATACTTTAGGAAACCAAAAAAAACAAAACCCCAAAACAAAATAAAATCCATAAAACAACGAAGTAAGAAAAGGTTAACTAAGCACATATGGTGCACCACACTTCATCAGTTTACGATACCCGGATTGATAATTTATGTAGAGCAATTTAAGACGTTAAATTGACTAGACACCTATTTGGATAGCGCTAGTGCACTGTTCTCTGACTTCTGAGGGAGTAGAAGGTTGCGCCTTCAACCGCAGCTCGGAAATTTGAAGATTCAGCTCCAGCTAAACCTTTGTCATTTCTATTCTAGCTTCGCGGACGTCGGTCGCCAACCCGTGGATCTGCCCTGCTGCTAGTAGATCTACTAGGATGGCTAGCTCTAGGACGCATTTGCAAGTGTCATCTACCACCTGTTCCATTCATTGATTCTTTGATACCAGTTCATCACACTTCAGGTTGAGTTGTTTGATGTTTATTTTTTCTCAATCAGAACTTGTATTGTGCAGCCCTCCCTGGCACAGAGTTCTATTGTTATTCCTTCCTGTAGTTGGTACAATGTTTCTCGCAGAAGGGAAGCCAAATTGAGGCCAAGTCCTTTGATCCTTCCAACCACAGCTTTGTCGATCTCATTTGTTGTTGTTAGTGCTCCTTCTGGTAGCACTATGGTATTGATCATCCTTGCGCGTAGCATCTGTTCTATTGCTGATGTGCCTACTGCAACATAGGTGGACAATGTACCTTCCTATGGGGGCCGCACCTATAGCTCCTGCAGCTGCACCCTTAGGGCCCCCAACACAATCTGTTGCTCTGTCATAACTTCTTGGAGCATATCATTGGTGACATTGCGAACTGTCTCATCGATGTTGTAGAGGGCTCCTTCAGTTAATGTGATTGGGTCAATGGCCAGCTTCGAGGCCTTGACCTTTTTCCGTGGACCCAATCTCTCTGTGATGCGCAGTCGTTTGAGTTGGTTTGAAGTGGTTCCTGGGTCCGCACCCTCTTCTGCAAGGTTTGTGTCCTCTGCCTCCTGTCTTGCAAACACTTCTTGGCCCTCCTCTACCTACGATGTTGCGGCCTCTACTGTCTGCGTTGCTGTTGTTGCTTCGGTGGCCTTCTTTTATTCCATGGCTGCCTGTGTCGCTTCACAGACTACCCTTACCTTGGCTGTTGCTTTTTCATTGCGCCTTTTCTCAACCAGTTGTGTGACATGCAGCTTGGCCTCATCCTTCCTTTCCTGTGATGCTTCCTTTTCCAACTCTGCCAAATTCAAGGCGCGCCACTCAGGAGGCCATGTCTCTAACACTGTAAAGATTGCGTCAGTGGCGATGAATGGGAGCTTTGCCCGCTGCTGCGCCAGATCTTTTCGCGCTCGGATGTAGATGTTGTGCATGTCCGCCTTGAAGTCTACAAAACTTTGCAAACTATTGTGCACCATGGGGGACAGGCGTGGCCTCCTATTAATCCACACTCGGATGCTTGCCTCCATGAGCACCCAGAAAATATTGTTATCACGAATCTGTTTTGCATCCTTGGTGGCCCAGAGTGAAGCGTACTTCACAGCCTCTGATAAGTATCGGTCGATGCTTATAGGGGCCTAACCCATGTTCAGAGGTGATTAGCCAAAAAAATCTCGATACTATTGGCCCTTTCGGAAATAGTTTGCAAAGCGCAGACTGAGTTCTCACCTGAAGTAGTATGGGAGGGTGCTAGAACTAGGTTTCTGCACCCTAGAGATGTTTGATGATTTTCAGTGGTCCACAGATTTTCCCTACGCACATCGTTATGCGCATCGATCAGTACCTCACATCTTGCAATGCTGCCTTCACGCAGCTCTGCTCGAGGAGTGATCCATGTTATGACCCAATTCCTTACTACTAACCCAATAATGATCGATCCCTTAGCTTATCAGTATGTGTATTAGTTATATTTAACAGTGTTCAGTAGTCATATAAGTGTGTGTGATAAAGAAAACAATATATTTAAAAAGGAAGTAGCATAAGAATAGATACACAAGATTTGGAATCAAACTTCTCTTTATTATTCTTCTTCCTTGATTACAGACTCAACTTTTCCCTGTGCACTCAACTACAAGGGTCCGCACACTCAGCTGTGGACTCTACTAGGCCTCTACGCACTCGGCTTCAGAGCCTCTTTCTACTACTACGACTCAAGACACTTAGACCTTCTCGCTATGCTCGTTATCTTCTAGACTCCATCCCTTTTCATATATCTCTAATTCTCTTTACAACTTAGAGCCTCGCTCTTATTTATACAATCCCATGGTCTGTGGACAATGGGTAGGCCAACATGACATTACAAAACACAGGGCAGACAACCCTATGACTCAATGTACATTTCGCACTCCGCACTTGCAATTTGCAGAGTCTTACAACATATTTGACCAAAACTTGGGCTTTTAGCCCCAAAACATGTTGTGGGGGGATTCCATGCCCAGCATGTGTATTCAAAAAATCTATCACAAGAGGCTAAAAGACTTCCCTTTTAACATAAATAAAGAAACCTAGAGGTGCAAAAGCCTAATCCTAGAAGATGAAATGCCAAAAGATTTGTGGGCCCCATGGTGCTTAGTTGGTACATCAACTTCCCAAGGATGCAGCTTTTGCATAAAATGTTCATTTGGGATGCATGATAACTCGTTGGAAAGAAATATCCAAGGAATACAAATTAGGGATATGGAATGCTATGAAGACCCTTGGCCCCTCAAATTTCTAGGAAACATTGTTTAGGGCCTCAAAATGACCCCAAAAGTTTAGGCTCCAAAAGTCATAGAAAAATTTCTAAGAAGATAGAGAATCATTGAGATAGTGGAAGAGGTGAGTGGAAAATGATATCCACCTAGATCAATATATGATCATGGGAAACCCAAATTTAGGTTTAAAATGGGGAATGTTAGGTTTAACTTGACTCAGTAAAAAAATCAAGGTTGTTATGTCAACAACAGTGGTTTTGAGAACATGGTTTTGGTAACATGTGGTTTTGTGCACATAGATTGCAGGTAATGAATCCTTTAAAAGGCTTGGAGTATTCATTATAATGTACCAAGAAGTGAACATTGAAGGCTCACTTAGACGACTTTGTTGGGTTTTGCCAAGGGACTAATAGATCTATTAGTTGGTTTTTCTTGGTTTTGATTTTATAGGTTAAATTCATCGTGTTTTATATTTTATTGTTGTTATCATTATTTTCTCTCACATTATTTTAATTTTTTTAAATATTAAAGGACATCTCCCAACTAAAATACAAGACTCATCTGAAAATGGACTCCCAAATAGTGTTTATATGGGGCCTATCATTGTACAATCAATAACCATATTTTTTACTATCAATTTCTTATATACATTTTATATATTTTCTACATGAATTTCTTTATACTCCAATAATTTTGGATATTATGGTTGTGAACAAAATTTATTGTTGAGAAGTGCAACAACAAAGGCTCAATTTGACTTAGACTTGGTCAAATTTAGAAAATTCAAAATTTCCACATCAACACACAACTTGGAGGTAGTTAATTGAGGTGACATGGCTCTTGTCACTCAATTAGCTCAATCAACTCAAGCTAGTGGGCATGGAGTTCAGTTTGCATGTGTTGGTTGTTGATTTATAGCAATCTAGTTCAATTATATTCGGTTGTACTTAGTTAAACTAGTTCTAATAGTTAATAGAACTAATTGGGGGTTAGTTGTGTAGTGGGATAGCAATCTAACTCAGAGATCATACAATTAACTGATCAATCAACCAAAAATAGCTCATGCATGCAAGGAATTTGAATTGCTCAACTATGGTGGAGATTCCAAGGCAGTGTAACATTAGTTGTAAACTAATGTTCATTGTACAGGTGTTGCATGTAATCAATGATCAATCCTTTGGAATTGCGCAATCAATTTAGAGGAAATTCCTAAATAATAGGGGCTAATTTCCTCAAGATTTGCGCAAGGAAATGGGGGCCTTGGTGAGAAAATATTTGATGAAGTCTAGGTTAGACCTTTTCATTAAACAAGGAGAATAGTTATTCTTTTGTAGGTTGATCTCCGAGCAAGCTAGAAATTGTAATATATTCTCTATTCATATGATTAATGCAAGTAGGCTTAAGGGGTTTTTACCAATTGGTTTCCCCCAGATAAATTTGTGTACTTGTAAATGTGATTGATGCATGTTTGTGAATGTTGTTCTAAATTGTGAATTAATTTCCGGAGAATTGTATAGTAGAATTCTGTCTCTTGATTTAAATTAAATTTATTGAGAAGTTGCAATTCTATCACCAAATTTCTACATGGTATCAGATCAAGACTCACATTAGAACAAGGATTTCGAAGTTGTTCCTCAGGAGGTTCAAATTTGCAGCTTCAATGTCGCAAGATTTCTTTAGACTTGGGAGAATGTCCTTCAATGGACTAAGATTAGAGTATGCCTTGGAAGGCATCTCAAATTTCATTGGTTAGAAATATCACATGGAGACAGTTCTTGATGAAAATGGATTGCTAGAATATGTCAAGACCACCATTCCAAAACCAAGATTAGTTTATTCCCATAACCTAGCCCAATGGAAGAAAGATGTAGCCAAGGTCGGGAGAATAATCCTAAAGGGAGTGAGAGACCACATTGTCTCAAATATCCATGGCAAAGTAACTCCTTTTGCAATGTGGAAGGCATTTACTATGCTATTCAAGAATAGCAGTGACCATAGAAAACTGACTCTCAAAGACAAACTTCGAAACATTAATATGCAAAGGAATGATATTATTCTGCATTTTCTCACTAGATTTACATAAGTTTGGTATGAGCTTGGAGGGGTTGGTGTGAATATTGCAGAAGATGATTTGGTGAGACTAGCTCTTCTAGGCCTTCCCAAAAGCTGGCATAGCTACCAGGACTCAGTGAACGGGAGGGAGAAATTACCGAATTAGGAATGCTTATGGTATGGTTTATTACAAGAAGAAATTAGGTGACATACCAAAGATGGAATTTCATCCAAGGGAGAGGATGAAGAATAATTTGCATTAGTTGGAAAGGGAAAGAAGGAAAAAGGGAAGAAATATCAAACCAAACTAGATTCTAGCCAAGGGGGAAAGAAGAAAGACTTTTCAAAAATAAAATGCGTCAATTGTCATGAATTCGAGCTCTATGCTACAAAGTGTCCATACAAAAAGTCTAGCAAAAAGGAGCTTGCAATAGGAGCAACGGGTGAAGCATTGGCTTCACAATTCGAGTTAGACTTCACCCTAATCGCATGCATGGATAGCACTATGATGGGAAGTGTTTGGTACTTGGACTCAGGTTTCTCATTCTACATAACATGGTGCAGAGAGTTTTACAGTGACCGGGAGGAGAAATATCTCCAAATGCATATTGAATTTGGGGACAATGGAAGGTATAGTTCTAGCAAGATTGATATAGTAACCTTTAATAGGGGGTTAGGCTCCCCTCTCTGCATCAAAGATGTTATGTTTGTACCGGGCCTAAAGAAGAACCCCATCTTTGTGGCCATTTTGGAATACCATGGCTATGGTGTGATTTTCAATAAAGGGAAAGCCTTTCTGAGATGCATAGCTACCGGTTGGGTGAATTAGTTAGGTGTTTGATTCAAGAACATGTATAAACTTGAGGTGGGAGAATGTCATGATTGAGAGCAAGTAGGATAGAGCTCTCAAGATGGAGCCTCAGCCAATTGGCAGTTCGGCTAACTAGCAGGATGATGATGAGGAGGACTAGCCAAAGACATCCAGTAGAGGAAAAGTGTGATCCAAGTGGGTAGAGGGAGTAATTGCAACTATGCCTCTAAGATTGAGGTGGAGTGATGCATATCCTTAGTCCTAATGTTGTGGAAATTTGGGCAAGGTCGATTGGGGCATTCTCCTCATGGATCATTACCTTGCTACAGGGTCCCATAGTATTGAGTAGAAGGAGGATTAGTGTCAATGATATATTGAGAAGTGTAGAAAAGTGTTGCCATCAAAGCAAAAGGCTTGAGAGAAGAGTCAGTAGTAGCACATTTCTCCCAGTAGATAGTTACAGACATAATTGATTCAATGTGCTTTTTATGCTTGAGAGGGAGCAAGATAGAGCTCTCAATATTAGAGATGTGGTGATTGAGAGGGAGAAGGATAGAACTCTCAAGATGTAGCCTCATTAAATCTACAGTTGGGCTAACTAGTAGGATGATAGGGAGGAGGACCAGCGACAGACCTCCAGTAGAGGGAAAATTTGATCCTAGTGGGCAGAGGGAGAAATTACAACTATACCTCCAAGAGTGAGGTGGAGTGATGCAAATCCTTAATCCCAAAGTTGTGGAAATTTGGGTAGGCTACATTAGGGTATTCTCCTCATGGATCATTACCTTGCTATAGGGGCCCATAATATTAAGTAGCAGGAGGATCAATGTCAGTCAAATATTGAGGAGTGCAGAGCAGTGTTGATAGCAGAGCAGAAGGCTCATTTGTAGAGTCAGCAACAACACAGTTTTCCCAGTAGACAGTTACAGACACAATTGATTCAAATTTTTTTTATGCTTCTTATTTGTAGTTGTTGCAGTAGCAACAACAATAGTGAGAGGTATTGCTATAGTACATTCCACAAGTGCAAAATAGAGGTGGTTGAAAATCCCTTTTTCTGCTACGTGGGAGTGTTGAGAAGTGTAGCAAGAAAGGCTCAATTTGACTTAGCCTTGGTCAAATTGAGAAAATTCAAAATTTCCACATCAACAAACAACTTGGAGGCAATTAACTGAGGTGATATGGCTCTTGTCACTCAGTTAGATCAGTAAATTTGAGTTAGTGGGCTTGGAGTTTAGTTGCCATGTGTTGATTGCTAATTTATATCAATCCATATTAGTTATATTCAATTATACTCAGTTAAACTAGTTCTAACAGTTAATAGAACTGGTTGGAGTTCAGTTGTGTAGTGGGACAACAATCTAATTAAGATATCATCCAATTAACTGATAAATCAAACAAAGAAAGCTCATGCATGGAAGGAATTCAAATTTCTCAACTATGGTGGAGATTCCAAGGCAGTGTAACATCAATTGTAAACTAGTGTTGAGTCTACAAGTGTTGCATGCAATTAGTGATCAATCCTTGGGAACTGTGCAATAAATTTGGAAGAAATTCCTAAAGAATAGGGACTAATTTCCTCAATATTTCCACAAGGAAATAGGGGCCTTGGTGAGCAAACATTCGACTAAGTCTGGGTCAAATATTTTCAATGAGCAAAGAGAATAGTTATTCTTTTGCAAGTTGAGCTGAGAGCGAGCTAGCAGTTGTAATAGATTATCTATTCATCTAATTAATGCAAGCAAGATTAAGGATTTTTTACCAATTGGTTTCCCATAGATAAATATGTGTACTTGTGAATTTTTTTCTAAATTATGAATTAATTTCCATAGAGCAGTAGAGTAGAATTGTGTCTCTTGATTTAGATTAAATTTCTTGAGCAGTTGCAATTCTAAGACCAAATTCCTATATTTATTCATCGTTCTTGTTATCTATGCCTTGTTTTATGACCCCATCCACTAGCCATATAATATTTTAGCCACACATTAATTTTTGGAGTTTCTCCAATTCAAAGATCTTTGACCCAAGAAAATAAAAATTTATAGCCCTTGGCATTTTCATTGAAGAATTTTTCTTTGAAGAAAAAAAAGGAAATTAATACTTCCACTACCATCCATACAATTATTAGTAGTCATGTTGATAGTGAAGTAAATCCATCAACCAAGGGGATCTCACCGATGTGAAGTCACAATTAGACCTCGCACCATTTGGAATAGGAACCTCATCTGGGATATCGGCCCAGCTGTCAAGTATTATTATAGGTTTTCCTTGGCTACAAAATTAAGTACACGAGAGTTATGCATAGGTAATTGATCTGAGTTGACTCAACTCCCAGATTTAACCAAGATCTTTTTCTTTCATGATGTGATTAGAATTGCATTTAAAATATCATAAAGGAACATATATACATGATGTAAAGAAGAAGGAACATGACAAGAATTAGCAACATAAAACACAGGACATTGATAACGGAGTTCATCCAAGAGGGACTATGTCTCTGGGCCCCGGTGTCAAGATGGTGTAGGTCACTCCATTAAGTGTTGGAAAGGGTGATGATGTACATGCATGTGTTTTCTATATCATACAAGGAATATTCCCTCACACAAGAGTGGCTCCAAGAGATGTTCCGCTGTAGGAACTCTCATTCAAAAAAGGACTCCTATCAGCATGACATAATTTCATGTATGTTAATAATGAGCATCTCGTCAACATGGCATCAAAGGGATCTCAATCGAAACATAAATGGTGACACGTGAGTATCTCATCAACATGACGATAAAGGAATCTCAATCAAAACATGACAATAAGTACATCTCACATCAAGAACAAAAACAAGATCCCACATCAAACATCAAACAGGGATCTATACAACACAATGCATCTCAAGCAAAGATACAAACAAGTACATGATCACACTACATATACCACACATCAAGGAGTTATCTGAAGAAGAGGATGATAAATTGTTGGATCTAGTTGCACCATCAATCTCGTGGCATCGAATATCATGGAAATGACTACTCACACATTGAATGCTGACACCTACACTCCACTTTGAAAAATGACCGAAAAATAGAATGATCAAATGGAAAATCTGATTGCACCATCAGATTCGTGGCATTGAATAGTGTAAAATTGACTGTCAAATTTCTAAATTTTGACAAAGTGAAAATCTGGGGCTACAGGAATCTTTTAGGTTCCCCCTAGATTCCTCAAAGATACCTTCCTCCGGGTCATCTGAAGATCTGCTGCTCAGATAAAAATTATGTCTCTGCCATCAAGTTTGTGTCACTAAGAGGTGTAGGATCGACATAAATTTTGCCCAATTTGGACACTGGCAAAATTTCGCCCTCCTGAAAATTGGGCTCAATCATGGTTCCACTTGCCTCTTTTCCTCGCTCATGGTTCCACCTGCAAAATTAATAAAAAGTGTTGTCTCGATTCCCATGCTCTGCCTTGACCTCCGTGCACTGAGAAAAATGGATTTATAATAAAGTTTGTGGGCAGAAATTACAATGAAACGTCATGGCGCATTGGTTAGGGCGGAGGTAATAAGGTGGACAGGTCGGGGGATCAAATCCTGCCCGCGCCATATAGAGGATCATTAGGCAAAAAGAATGTCATGGTAGGACAATCTTCAGACTCTACAGATGGACATTCTCCTGATAGGGAGAATGGTCCCAGAGATCCAAAGTGCTCCCTAGTAGGAGAGTGAGTGACTCTTGGTGAAGAGACCTAATTACTCACCATGAAGGGTTGAGTAAGGTCTAGACCCAACCACTCACCAGGGAAGGGTTGAGTGATTTCCTTTAGCATCTAGACTCGATCGCTCAACAAGGAAGGGTTTAGTGAAGTCTTTCAACATCTAGACTCGATCACTAACCATGGAAGGGTTGAGTGAGGTCAAGGCCCAGTGTGCTCCCCGGGATAAGTTTATGATAATACATGGGTTAGGTACCAAACAAGATATGGCTACTAGTAGATGCTAATAGTAGATGATGATGTGTAACACCCTCCTCCAACATCTACCCAAGCAACCAGTCACCGGGGTAAACATGTGACAATAGGCCACTATGATATGATTCAACCTCCTAAGTCACGTTAAGGAAGTGGAACCAATGGAAACACACCATAAAGACATTCAACATCAGCTTCAGGACCCTCAGGGACCAATCCAACACTTTAGACATCTTTCCCTTGGGTCCCACCGAGATTTTGGATTACTTAAGCCATAGTCGCTCTCATGCTATAGGCATGACAGTGTCCAGAAACCCATAGTCGCTCTCACAGGATTTCCTTCTAGCGTCGAGAGACTCATTTAGTCAGTGCTATGCCAGTGTCCCCAGCAATTGAGCCATTTTTTTAGGCCCAGAGCCTAGGTCACTGTCCAGAATTGAACCATCTCTTCAGAATAATAAAATAACATGGAAATGACACTACTAAAGCAAATAATTGTTTAAGACCTTGACTAGACCCCTACTAGCCATGACAGGAATTTCGTTAAACATATCACGAACATGTGAACTACCGGTGTAAATAACAGTTATGAGCACATGGGTCTCATACTTAGCTGAGAATTTCTAAGAACCATTGATGTGTCAACACATCAACTTCCATTCCATCCATTAGTTCATAGATACATTGATTATTTAATTACAAGTAAAAACATGATGAGATCCATACATAGATGTTGTCGTAAACCACATAGATAACAAACAATATAATAGAAACATAAATACTCATGGAAATACATCCATATAGACCACATATAATCAATCAAAATACTAATAGAAATACAAGGAGAAATAACCTTTCATTAATGATGCAAAATCCAAACCTGGGATGGGACTTCCACGTTGCATCTGACCGTAGAATGGTTGAGCGAAATCTTTCTTCATCCATGCACTCATGTGCCATATTCCAAGAAAGAATGTGGGATCTCATAGAACACATCAATCAAAACTCATACAGGGCTTACAGAGGCCATCCACCTCAAATCATCAAACATTTATTCCATCTCAAGGTCGGACATCACAAAACCATCATCAGATTGGTCTCCATCCACTCCTTTCAGGGCTTCCAAAGAATTTGTTCCAACCAAGGCTTCCAGGACTAGTAACTCAACCCACAATTGCCATCAGGCTTCCAGAGTGTTTGTCAAACCAAGGCTTCCAGGATTAGTAACTCAACCCACCAAGGTCTTCTAGAGAATTTTTCCAACCAAGGCTTCCAGGACTAGTAACTCAACCCAAGTTGTTACAAGGCTTCAAGAGCATTTGTCCAACCAGGGCTTCCAGGAACTAATAACTCAACCCAAGCTAAGGAAACATAATAATCAACCAAAAACAAACAATGAAAGTAAACCCACAATGACCATGGTTATCCAGGAAATGGAAAGGCTAGGTAATTATTGGCTTGAGGGGGCTTGGACCCAGGTTAAGAGTTAGCTGCACTAACCAATAAATCCCTACACTACCTTCCCTTTCGGAAACAACTGGCATAGCACAGGTTACAGTCTCACCCGAGGCGGTATTAGGGGATGCTAGAACTAGGTTTCTGCATCCAAAGAACTATGTGATGTGTTTTTGTTACTCTTAGGGATTTATTCAGAGCTTCGTGAACCCTAACCCTTAAAACCCGAAAATTAGAGTAACCAGCAGATAACAAATTCAAACCCTTCGCCAATTATTCTAAACATTCATAACATCATGTAAATAAACAGACCCACTTCTTTTGTGCATCTATTAAGTACTTTTCATGATAAATTGCAGTAAACGGGGTGAACATACAGTAATTTCATAAGTAAATAATAACACATAGATACATAGATAATGCTCCAAAACAGCCTGTATTATGCTTAAATCTTCAATTATAGACTCTTCCAACCCTGCGCAAATAGTTGCAAGAGCCCATGCACTCAGTTGCAGGCTTACCAAGGTCTTTGTGCACACCGTTGTAGGAGCCTTCCCCTTCGTCTAAGTACAGAAAACAGACTTCTACCTCTTACTTAGATTAATCACTGCTTGATAGATATCTCTTATCACTCTCTATGACTCATTTTTATAGCATTCTCTATTATAATACCATGGTCTTTGAACCATGGGAAGGTCATAAAACAACTTAACTCTTAACAAACTAAAGGGCTTTTACCTTCCTAAAGCCCCTTTGACTCCTATCGACCTGCATGCTCCACTCAAAATGCAGATACTTTACAATATTAACAAAACGTTTACAAAATTTAACCCAAGGGTATCCTGTCCCAATAGGCCCCCAACACAAAGCTATGACTCGTCCCAAGTCACTCTGCTAGTGTTGCCTTTATCTTTTCCTACATACCGTTTAACTTTGTCTTCAAAGCTTGAAGATCTGTTGTTCCCTACGTAGTGACCTGACAAACTTCCTCAACCAATTTATTTGTAGTTGGACCTTCGACTGCAAGGCCCATGGTTCTCTATGTCTGTTGCATACACTTCATCTTGCTCCACACCATCTGTTAAAATTGGCTTGCCTCATTGGCCTAGGGTTGCGTCCTTGAGGATATGATGGATGCCTTCTGACATAGCCCATTAATCTAGGTTTGCATTAACTTCCCCTCCTGCAGTTGGGGGAACCTTTGCACTAGTGCTAAGGTCCATGATGTACCTCTAATCTCGTCAAACTATACCTATTTTTCATGGATATCTGCTTCGATTTTCTGCAAGTGTGTATCCTCCTGTAGCGAGGTCCACATCTCCATGTTCAAACAACTAGCTACAATCCTTGACTGCAGCTTCCAAAGTAGTCATATCCACTTTAATAGAAGCCTTGTGTTGCTCTCTAACTTTTGGAGGACTGGTTGACTGCATCTTAATTTGAAGCTTGGATATCTCTGGTTGCAGCTCAAATCAGACTTGGCCAATTTACTCCTTTGATTTTTTCACCGTGGCAGCTAGCTTCTGGATTTTCTCTGCGGAATCCGCTTCTGCTGGAATCTGGAGCTCAGGAAGCTCACTACAGTTCTGCGCTATTGCTACTTCCAGTTGTTGACTACGCACAATGACCTCTTCACGTTTTTTGAGCGGCTTTTCCTTTTTCTCAAACATCTGTTGGTTGTTGGTCTTTTCTTCATTGATAACCAGTAATATTTGTTGTTCCCAAACCCTAAGCTCATATGATACTCCTTGATGCAGCTCATGCAATGTCTGAATGGGGAGCACTGCAAGGTTAAGACTCAAATTGTTTGGATGCAATAGGCGTGACCTGTCTTCTGAAGTCTCAACGTGCAAGGAGCCCTCTTGTAACTGAATTATCCAGAGATCTGTGGTAATTTATATTGTCACGCTCACTTACTTGTGGTTCGCTTGCTTCAGGCTCACTTGACTGACACTCACTTGAATTGCCCATGTCTGGACCTGCAATTCCCTCAAGCACTGTTGTACCTTTTCTAGTGTCTGATGGTACTAGTCCTCAATGTAATCCCAAATAGTTTCTATGGCATTGCAAGCCACATCGTCGGTCTCATTCAGGTCCCCCTCCATGAGGACTATTAGTGTCGCGCTCACAGACTTTTTGGACTTTTGCTTCTTGCGAGGTCCCATGGAACTCCGCTTCTACCTCTTTCTAACAATGAAGGGGGACTCCAAGTCTATTCCCCCTTCATATTCACCCTACATCTCTACCTCAACATTCGTGCACTCTGATTCAGATTCGTTGAGGTCAAAAGTGGCTTGCGACGTGGTTGCAACTTTCTCCTTTAGCACTTCTGTCTCTTTAGGAGAGACTTTCTCTTTCAGTGCTTCTCCATCCTTTATAGAAGCCTCTTTCTATTGCGCAGTATTTTCTTTCACCATGGCCTTTTCTTTCGCAAAAGCCTTTTATGCTTCTTTCTTCTTATCTTTTTATGTTGATGTCACAACTTTGGTTTTCTTTGTTTTGCTTCAGCATCCTTACTAGTTCCTACACCTGCATTAGATGGGGTGAGCCAGTCACTCGGCCATTTACTGACGACCCCCCTAATATCATCTTCAGCGACCAAGTATGGAAACTAATGCCATCTTCCTGTGGCATCTTTCTTCGTGAGGATAGACAAATTATGACAATTTGCCTTAAAATCAATAATGTTAGCATATTGTTCATGCAATATTAGTGATAATCATGGTCGTTGGTTTATCACCATCCTCAACCCAGATTCGAACAGAACCCAAATATATTTGTCTTCATGGTGCATTCAGGGTCCTTCATCACCCATAGTGAGGCGAATTTTGAGGCCTTGCATAGGTCTGGATCATGCTGCAGGAATTGGCTTTCCTTCGGTGTCCTCCATGCCACCAGCGCAATCAAAAAAAGTAGCCATCCACAGTGGAATGCCTTGCGATCGTCCTGGGCCTCTCAGCAATCCTCTAGGAACTCATGACATAGATAATGAGCCCAATTACATTGCACTCCTTTGGTGCACTGGCGTTGGAACTTCATCAGTGCGACACTTCCTCTTAATATTCCCAGCCAATATTTGTGTAGCAAACTGCACAACGCCATTTGATATAGAGCTAATTGCATAACTGCGTGACTTTTTCACCAGCCTGAAGTTGCTCTTCATCTGGTCTCCCAACTTTTTCTCCTGCGATTTCCCCACAAAAGTATCTACAAGGTCCACTCCTTGATAAGCCAGCAATGTGATTCGGTGGATTAACATATCATTAATTAGAATGGGCCCTCCCAACGACATGCACCCATCATGAACCAGTGTCAATAATTAATGCACACAGAGAGTGTTAATGGTGTTGCGGCTAAAATGCGGCATCCACAACATGTTGAGCGGCCCTGTGCACTCAACTTTGGCCACCCACGTCATTGGCATGAGCCATGTAACATCTCACTCCTCATAGTATACTTTCTTTAGGTATTTTCTCAGTTCCAACTGCGAGAACTTCACATGATCCCCTAGGTCCTAGTCCTCCATCTTCAAAAATGGTATTCGAGCCAAAATATCACCCTCAAAAGGTACGTTTTCTGAAAGCAATGGTGTTGATACCTGGAATTTCACTGAATCTGGGTCTTTAGTAACCTTGGTTGGGGATTTCCTAGGTGGTATATAAGGTGATAGCTGAGTAATCAGCACGGCTTCATCTGCATCAAAATCTTCAATCCCCATATTTAGCTCTTCCTCATCTAAGTCCAAGGGTTCCGTCAGTTTCTTAGTTCTATCCATCTTACCCTTCTATGTAATCTTCGTTGGGTTCTTACGTGGCGATTTCTGCACTAGCATTTGTTGGGGCTTCTTTTTCTTCTTTTCCCCTACCGCGAAGGCAGGTGGTTTAGGCCTTGCCGACCTAGGTGTTGTGGTTGGCAAGGGTTGGGTCAAATTGAGACGGGTTGTATTCATTCTCTCCCAGAATATTCATGTTTCCACTCAGGTAAATTCCCAAATCAATCAACACTATTACCTTTTTCTTCTTGATATTTCCTTCTATCTTGATAGTTTGAGGAGTGGTAATTCCAGCCAATGCATTACAAGATATGGTCGGATTCATTTATTCTTTCTCTAGGGTTTCTTCCTGGTGTATATCCTCTTATTTTTTATATTTCTTGTTCCTTTTCTTCCTCCTCTTCAGAATTTATG
Source organism: Pinus taeda (assembly GCA_000404065.3). NCBI lineage: Eukaryota > Viridiplantae > Streptophyta > Pinopsida > Pinales > Pinaceae > Pinus > Pinus taeda. Next base: position 71,483 of record APFE031579115.1, read on the forward strand.
TAAATTAATTTCTTCTCAGAAAACTTATGATCTCAGTGTATTTTCTATCACAACAACAACTCCCTTTTTCTCTTTTTTCTTCCAATTTCTGTGGTGTCAACCGCATAGGTTGTGGAAGGATAGGGGAAACAACACTTCCATAGTTGTGAGTGGTAGGCTTCCTTGTTGCCATAATTTTTCTTTCCATTTTTCTTGCCAACCTGAATGCCTTCTCCAATGAATCAGGTTCCAAAGGCGACCCTCATGTTGGATGTTATCCTTTAAAGTCCCTATGAACACATCAATCCTATGCTCATCTTCTTAGGAGATGATAGGAAGGCTAGAATCATTGGTCGCGGAAAAGTAAAGTTGAAGTTGCAAGGTGGAAGGGTTAGAACCCTTCCTGGTGTTCTGCATATGCCTGCGTTGGCCAGAAATCTGATTTCTGTAAGAAAGTTGGATGATGCAGGTGTAAAGACAGTGTTTGAGAAGGATACCTGCAAGATAGTTCGAGGAGCACTGGTATTGATGTGGGGAGTTCGGATTGGAACTCTGTACAAGCTACAAGGCAGCACTGTTGTTGACGGGTGCAATAGTTCTATGGTTCCTGAAAATGGAGCAGAAAATCTAATGGTCTCTGGAGAGAAGACAATGTTGTGGCATCAAAGGCTTGGACATATTGGAGAGAAAGGACTAGTAAGAAACCCTCTCTTTCACATCTGAGGGTATTTAGATGTGATGCATATGTACATGTTCCAAAGGAGAAAAGAACAAAGTTGGATAGTAAATCTGAAAAGTGTATCTTTATTGGGTATAAAGATGGTTTAAAGGGTTATAGGCTTTGGAACCAGTAACAAGGAAGGTTGTATATAGCCGAACTGTGGTGTTCAGAGAGGTGAAAGATGTTATTAAACATGAAGTCTAACCAAAGGAACATGAGAAGATAGAGTTTGAGCTTAAGGAGGAAGAATCAGACTCTACAACAGAGGAGGAATCAGAAGATGAAGAGCCACAACTTCCGGGTGTGAGAAGATCAGTTTAAGAAAGAAGGCAACCAAAAAGGTATAGTCCATTTGCTTTTTGTTCAAATTTGTATTTATCTATTACTGATGATGATCCCAGAACTGTGAAGGAAGCAGTAGATTCAGAGGATGGCAAACTATGGAAAGAGGCCATGGTTGAAATGGCATATTTGCACAAAAATGAGGCATGGGATCTAGTGGAGTTGCCAGCTGGAAGGAAACCCATTGGCAACAAATGGGTGTTCAAGAAGAAGACAAATGCAGAAGGAAAGGTGGAGAAATACAAAGCTCGATTGGTAGCAAAAGGTTATTCCCATGAGCTGGGAATTGATTTTGGTGATATTTTTTCTCCTATTGCCAAGGTAGATTCTATTAGATTACTTTTATTTGTTGTTGCTGCTTTTGATTTTGAGGTAGAACAGATGGATGTGAAGACATCATTTCTTCACAGGGATTTGGAAGAGGAGGTCTACATGAAGCAACCTAAAGGCTTTGCGGTGAAGGGTAAGAAAGAACTACTATGCAAGTTAAAGAAGTATCTGTATGGGTTAAAACAATCACCAAGGATGTGGTCTCAGAAATTTGATACATTTATATGGGGACTTGGCTTCACCAAAAGCAAAGAAAATCAATGTGTGTATTTTAAATTAATTGGTGACCGTGTTATTTATCTGGTCTTGTATGTGGATGATATGTTGCTGGTTGGAAATGACAAAGAAATTATCCAGGATTTGAAGACCCAATTGTCCAAATTCGACATGAAAGATCTCGGTGCTGCAAACTATATTTTGGGCATGGAAATTAAAAGAGATCGGGCAAAGAGGAAGCTCTGGTTAACCAGAGGAAGTATGTCGAGACAATATTGCAGAGGTTTAATATGTAGGATAGTAAACCGGTGAAGGTTCCTATTC
>APFE031579115.1:75261-99383 GCA_000404065.3 Pinus taeda
AAAGGAACATAATGAAAAATCAAGCTGGTAGTCTCGGTTTTGGGATCCAGGGGAAAATCTTTGTGCATATGTGTTTTTTATGTGTTATGCTCTCGCATTGTTTATTTTTCTTTGATTTAGAATTCGTATGCAGGTAATTTCTGTACGGGGTTAAAACCTACAAGATTTTTCTTGAACCTCTCAAGATTTCTCTGAGTACACAGACTCTGTAAATCACTCTATGTCTCTGTCTCAACTTTGTCTCGGCACTGCCTTCAATACTGCCTTCCTGTTTGCTCTCTGTCTGTGGCTTTAAAACCAATCTGGGTTGTGTTTCTCCTTCCCGACTTTCTGTCTCATAGGCCTCTGTCCGCCCAAATCCCTCTTCCAGCGTTACACAATCATTGCATAACGCCTAAAGGGGAGGTGGCCACCTATTCGTAATGTAAGAGTGCCTCGACCCTTGAAATCCTTCATAATTACAAACGCAATCGTTTTCTGTTTTACACAAGAAAATGCATTCACAATTGTGAAATCTTGCCAAAGCACAATCCATTTCGAACTTCAAAAGTCCTTAAATCCACCCTATTCTCCTATCGGGTCTGCCTGTTAGTCGCCATCGCATGTCACAATGGCCTTGCTCCAAAGTTCCCCTTTGTGTGTTACAATCGCGAAAATGCATTAGAAATGGCTTTTCTCCGGACTTGAAACAATATATAATAGCCTTAAGGGACCCTTTCGGGTCCGGCTCATCGCATCGACCTTCATCCTTTGCTTTTCGTTTAATAACCGAAACTACAAAAAATGCATTAAAACTGGCTTTTCCTTGGACCTCAAATCTTATGAAATATTACCGATAAACCCATCAAGTCCAAATCATCGAATTGCACATATTGGTTGCTCATATTGCAATATTGCAATCGCTCATCGCAATAACCCCCGGGCCATTGTACGCACTCCTGTAATCCCCAATAGAGATCCTGCGATGTAATATGGGTCGTCGATCTGCGCGCTTGATCGACAGTCCATATTAACTCCACCAATTGTCGTCGCCATACACATGTTAAGTGTTGATATCTTTGTCTACGAGTGTCGATTGTGATTGTCAATCAGATATGGACTGTTGATCAGCCAAATCTGATGGCCACTGTGCATCCATTGTTCCACGCCTCCATACTCTTTTTTATACATGGTTTTCTCTGGTTTTTACCTCCCGATAGTGTTTTTCAGCCATTCGAAGGGCTCTTGGCATGCGATGTTTTTTATCTCTGGTATGTTTCTTAAGAGATTTCAAGACTTGGAGAGTTTTCTTGGATCCATTTGGATCATGCCTTCCCACTGAAAAAGGCTTTTGGACCACCAAAAGTTAGTTTTCAAGCCTTGCTTAAGTGAGGGTACAGCTGCCTCACTTGCCCAATCTTTATCCATTTTGCACTGCTGGGTTTTGATCCTTTCAGTCCAATTCTTAGGTACTCAACATCCCCTCTATGCGTAGTTCTCACCTTCCTGTTCAGAACTGTATCTTTCTTAAATTCATTAAGATATTCAGGCAACAGATCATCAATAGAAGGCAACTGACTTTGCTCTTCGGGATCTTCAATTAATGAAGGTTCAAACGTCTTAAATTTTTTGCATTTACTACTAAATAGATATGCATGTATGCTGGCAAATCAAGGCGGAAAGCATTCTCACCAATTTTATCGAGTACCTTAAAAGGCCCACACCTTATTGGCTTCAGTTTCTTTCCTTGACCTTACATTATGTCCTTGCTGATATGTAGCCAGACTTGATCACCAACTTGGAAGTTGTGCTCCACCCGATGTTTATCATGCCTTGCCTTATACTTGGCTTGGCTCTTTTCCAATTGTCCCTACACTGCCTGATGAATTTCTTGAATTTATTCGATGAACCTAGTTGCTTTTCCCACATCACTGTGTCCAGCAACTGCTATGTCTTTTTCAAAGACAAAATTCAAGGGATACCTTGGTATAAAACCAAAACAGGTCTCAAAAGGAGATCTTTGTGTAGAAGAATGTTTAGCATGGTTGTAAGCATGTTGTACATAACATAAATGTTCATCTCAAAGCTTGGGATGCTTGCTACAATAACCCTGAGCAACTAGATCACTGTCCTATTGACTACCTCTGTTTGGCCATCGGTTTGTGGGTGAAAGTTTGTGCTCTTCTTTAGTCTGGTGTCCATCAATTCCCACAGACTTGACCAAAACTTCCCAACAAATCGTGAGTCTTGATCAGATACTATGGAAGTGGGTAACCGAAAATCCACCAGACATGCTAAAAGAGTGGCTTCATTGTTTGTTCAGCTATAATCTGCTTATTACAAGGTATTAAAATACACATTTTGTTGAACCTGTCCACAATAACATATAAATAGTCATGTCCCTTTCTAGATTTTGGCAATCCCCGAACAAAGTCCATGGAGACACTTTCCCAAGGACGGGAAGGAACTAGTAGTGGAGTGTACAAGCATAGTTTTCTATTGTTGGGCTTACTTTTAGCACACATGGTACACCCTCTTACATATCTAGAAATTTTTTCATGCATTCTTGACCAATAGAAGTATCTTTGCAGCTGTGCAACTATTTTACTTACACCAAAATGACCTGATACCAGAGAAGTATGTGCTTCCCTAATTATGTTGACTCTTTCAGTTTGTGGAATGCATAGCTTTCCCAAATGATACAAGAGTTGGTCTTTAACATAGTAATCCAATTCTTCTACCATTTTTCCATTACTTAAAGTTGCATATACATCCTTAAAGTCTATATCTTGAGCATATCGTTCGATGTCGCTTTCATGCATGACTGAGTTATCCTTAAGTATAGTAGATGCACTTATGATTGGTTTGGACAACATATCTGCAACTCTATTGTGTATGCCCTTTTTATATCAGATGACTAAATGGAACTATTGTAGGAAACCCATCCACCTATAGTGTCTTGATTGCTGAAATTTAGTTTGTGAGTGCAAATACTGAAGTGGTTGATGATCAGTATGTATAATTGTTTCTTTGCCCATTAAGTAATGTTTCCACTTTTTCACACTCTGGACTAATGCATACAATTCTTTATCATATGTAGGATAATTGACTACTGCAGACTTAAAAGTCTCAGAATGGTAGCATATGGGTTTACCATGTTGCATCAACACTGCCCCCATGGCATAGTCACTGGCATCAGTTTCAATCTCAAATGATGGTTTAAGATTTAGCAATGTTAGCACTGGTGTTGTACTAATTTTTTCTTTCAAGGTGTCAAAGGCTTTCAGTTGTTTTCCTCCCCACTGAAACACCTTGTTCAATCCTGTTAAAGCATGTAAGGGAGCTGCAATTAGGGAAAAGTTATCAGTAAACTTTCTCCAATATTGTGCTGCTCCTAGGAAGTTTCTAACTTCTATAGCAGATTTGGGTTTAGGCCAGTTTACAATGACTGCAACCTTAGAGGGATCTATCTTCAATTCACCACCCCCTACAATATGACCCAAATAATTCAAAGATGTTTTACCAAATTCACATTTTGATAATTTAACATAGAGATTTTCTTTCTTCAAAACATCTAGAGTCTGATTTACATGCTTCAAATGTTCTTCCCATGTTTTACTGAAAACAATAATGTCATCCAAATATACAATTAAAAAATCATCAATAAAATGCCTGATTACATCATTCATAACTCTCATGAAAGTGGCAGGGGCATTGGTTAAGCCAAAAGACATAACTAGCCATTCATACAGCCCTTGCTTTGTTTTGAAAGTAGTCTTCCATGCATCTTGCTCTGCTACTCTGACCTGGTGGTAACCATTATGCAAGTCCAACTTGGAAAAGTAAACAGCTTCTTTCAGTTGATCCAATAGATCATCAATGCGAGGAAGGGGATAAGGATTCTTGATCTTTATTTTATTCAGTGCTCTGTAATCAATGCACATCTTCCACGAACCATCTTTCTTCCTCACCAACACAATTGGAGATCCGCATGGTGATGTGATTAGCCTTATGAACCCTTTCTCGAACAGCTCCTGTACCTACTTATTGATCTATGCATTCTCTAAAGCGGATAACCTGTACATACCAATGTTAGGCAATGGAGCATCTTGCTGCAAATTAATATCATGTACAATTTCCCTTTTGGGTGACAGACCTTTAGGTTCTTGAAATAGGATATCATATTCTGAAACAACTTTTTCTAAATCAGCTTGTTTTTTAGCATTACAGCCTTCAAATACATTCGTTTTATTAGGTTCCTTTTCCTTTACAACCATCAATAAATATTGCTTGTGAATTTACAATTCTTTTCATCTTCCCTGAGTTTATGAGCGTATAATTATTCTTGAGTTTATGAGATCTTACAATATATTCGATTCCATCTTTAACGAGTTGATACTTATTTTCAGCTCTATAGAAAATGGCTTTTCTATCATACAAGTAAGGACTTCCTAAAACAATTCCACATATATTCAAAGGAACAATATCTAATTCAACCTCATCTACAAATGTTGACCCAAAAGAAAAACCTATGTTTACATTGTCTAGTCACTTGTAGCTTTGTTTTATCACATACCCAACCTAATAGATATGGCTTCTTGTGAGGTGTGGCTAGTAATCCCAGCTTCTTTATAATTTCTTTAGAAATTAAGTTTACTTGTGAGCCACTATCAAACAAAGTATCAACCTTTTGATGCTTGGAAATAACTCTAATATGAAAAATCTCATGTCTTTTCTTCTCATTTTCTTCACTATCAATAGTTTGTGCAAAATTACTAGTAGATGCTTTAGAATTTTTACCTTTTATACCTGTGGTTGTGATTGTTGTTTCATCACTTGAGTCTGACCCCAAATCTTTCTATATAGCAGCAGCAGTCTTCTTCTTCTTGCCATCGAACTTCTTGGGTTTCAGCTCTGAATGAAAAGACCAGCAATGTTCATCATCATGGCCATCCTTCTTGCAGTGAGTGCATGAAGGTTTGGCCTTTTGTACAGTGTTTGCCTTCCTCTCTTTCCATTCCTACTTCCTCTTGTTCTTGTTCTTGCTTACAGTGGGTTTTGATGATCCCCCAATCTCTGGGTTCACATTCTTGCCTCTAGCCTCTAGATGGGTAGCCTGAACAGATACCTCATCTATGCAAGTAGGTTTAAACATGAGAATGGTGTGCCTCAAATAACTGTGTAGACCACCTATATACTTTAGAAAAGTTTCAGGTGAGTCTAAAGAAATGCCTAGAATCAAAGCTCTTTTTCTAAATTCTTGGGTGTAGCTTTGTACACTTTTCCCTTTTCATTGGCGAAGAGTTTGCCAACTCATCATAGCTTGCTACAAATAAGCTAGTGGATAGAATTGTTTTTAATTGCATAAACAAATTCCCTCCAAAAAAAAAAATAATAATAATATAATAATAATAAATAAATAAAATAAATAAGTAAATAAATTACCATGCTTCTTCAAGTCAGCTTGTGTCCTGCCTTCCCACCATACCAAGGCAGTTCCTCAGGGGCATACGCTAGCCAGCTGAATTTTACTCTTGTCTGAATCAATGATTTGCACCCTACAATACACATCAATCTTTCTAATCTAGTTATCTAGCTTCTCTGCATTTAATTCTCCATCATATATTGGCAAATCAAATTTAACATCTAATTTAATCAGAGATGTTTTCTTCTTTTTATTTTCAGGGCTATCAGGAGGTGTGGACAGAGGAACCTCTTTTCCTTTCCCTTTGCCTTCAGAATGGCCATCTATAAGAGATCCTTTTGTTCCTTTGTCTTGTTTGGAGGTTGAAGAGTCTTCACTTCGACCTTTCGTAAATTCTCTATACATTTCTTCTACCATGGCTATCATGGTCATGAAACTATCCATGAATTGAGAGTCTGATTCCAAGGGATTTTCTTCTGCCATTTCCCTCCTAAGATAGACTCTACCAATTTATAGGTTAGTTTCAACCAATTCTCCTTCTCCTAATTTGAGCTTTAACCTAGTTATCATTCACCAATCCAGCACAAGCTTGTCTAACCTTAGCAAACCTAAAGCTCTGATACCACTTCATTCGATAATGAGATCTAAGACAATTAATAAGGTTTTACAAACTCGTGTGCATGGATTTGTCTATGTTATTTTATGCAATGGATCGATAAGATTGTGAAACACACAGAAAATGAAGCAATAAATAAAACATAATAGACAACACATAACACAGCAACTTTAATAAGGAGCTCACCCAATACTCTTGGGCTACATCTCTTGGTCCAGCCTTCAGTGGTGGCCTCTCTATTATGTCCTTAAGCAGATTTTTTTACAATAGTATGAGCTCAGTTTGAGACTCAATACACAACATATGGAACAGTAAGAGTTTGCTTGAACCTCTCAAGCTTTCTCTGAGTACGCAGACTCTCTAAATCACTCTTTGTCTCTGTCTCAACTCTGTCTCGGCGCTGCCTTCAATACTTCCTTCCTGTTTGCTCTCTATCTGTGGCTTTAAAGCCAATCTGGGCTGCGTTTCTCCTTCCCAGCTTTCTATCTCCCAGGCCTCTGTCCACCCGAATCCCTCTTCCAATGTTACACAATCATTTCATAATGCCTAAAGGGGAGGTGGCCACCTATTCGCAACGTAAGAGTGCCTCGGCCCTTGAAATCCTTCAGAATTACAAACGCAGTCATGTTTTGTTTTACACAGGAAAATGCATTCATGATTGTGAAATCCCTCCAAAGCATAGTCCATTTCAGACTTCAAAAGTCCTTAAATTCACCCTATTCTCCTATCAGGTTCGCCTGTAATTTTCCATCGCATGTCGCAACAGCCCTGCTCCAAAGTTCCCCTTTGTGTGTTAAAATAGCGAAAATGCATTAGAAATGGATTTTCTCCGGACTTGAAACAATATATAATAGCCTTAAGGGACCCTTTCGGGTCCAGCTTATTACATCGGCCTTCATCCTTCATTTTTCGTTTAATAACTGAAACTGCGAAAAATGCATTAAAACTGGATTTTCCATGGACCTCAAATCTTATGAAATATTACCGATAAACCCGTCAGTTCTGGTTCATCGGATCACACATAATGGTTTCTCTAATTGTAATATCACAATCGCTCATCACAATAACCTCGGGCCATTGTAAGTGCTCCTGCAATCCCCAATAGCGATCATGTGATGTAATATGGGTCGTCGATCTACGCGCTTGATCGACGGTCCATATTAACTCCGCCAATCATCGTCGTCATACACATGTGTTAAGCACCGATATCTCTGTCTGCGAGTGCCAATTGTGATTGTCGATCAGATCTGGACCATTGATCGGCCAAATCTGATGGCCACTGTGCATCCATTGTTCCACGCCTCCATACTCTATTTTATTCATGGTTTTCTCTGGTTTTTACCTCCCGATAGTGTTTTTCAACCATTCAAAGGGATCTTGGCATCCGATGTTTTTTATCTCTGGCATGTTTTTTAAGAGATTGCAAGACTTAGAGAGTGTTCTTGGATCCATTTGGATCATAGCTTCCACGGAATTCATCTTAGCTTCCATGTTTTTCTTTAAACCATCCATTTTATCTTCCACATCTTTCAATAAAACATCCATCTTAGCTTCTGTTACTTTTTGTGAGAGTGAATTTTGTTGCACTTGGTCTCGTAATTTTGATATATCATGCTGCATTTCTTCCTCTTTTTTCACTTTGTAGGAGCTCGATATTGAATCTGTTGTATCTTTGTAATTGCAGCTCTCCAGGATCTGAAATTACTTCCTATGGTAGTCCTCTGATTCCTCTCCAATGCCACTAGTCTGATCAAAATTGGATTCTCCAAGGAAGAGTTATTCCCAATCTCATACGTTGACCTGATTATATAATTTTTCAGTAGAGTGAACTTGTACGACGTGCCATGTGTCACTGTTTCGACCTTCGAATCTCAAAAATATACACAGAAACCTATAGTTCATCCTCTTTCTGTAAATTTTTACAAAATATCAATGTGATGCTCAGAGAGAAATTTATGATGATTTTCCCAAGGTCACCTGTTTAGAATGTAATTCGAGGTTCTGCAAAAACCCTAACTTCCTCAAATTATATCTCCAAAAATATAGAGACACAAGATCTTAAATTCGGACCCAATCTTCACCAAGATTTCGGATCAAATGGGTTTTAATTTCAGAGTCTGACCCTTCGTAGAAAAAAATTTATTGTTAAAATTTCACGATGACCTGTTTGAGATGAAATTATGGAGCTTGCAAAAACCCTAACTTACTTAGATCATATATCCTAACATATAGTGAGACAAGATCTGAAATTCAGACTTGTGGTTCAGGCTTATTTCTTCTCAAGTGGGTTTTTTTTTATATCTTCTTAAACTTTGTAGCAAAAACGTTATAGCAAAAATTCCACGATGACCTGTTTGGAGCAACGAAACCCTAGAATCCAAAGCTCAAATACCAAATGTTATGGAACCAGCTCACAAAAAGATAGAAAAGAAAGATCAACACCTTAGAACTAAGTCTCTTCGAGGGGGAAACCTCCTCTAATTACATAAATGAACAATTATTGGATGATACAAATGACAAGACCTCATTTCTATATATAGGAGTCTAAGGGGTCATAATATAATCAGAGCCGACATAAAAATAATAATATAAGGGCACAACAATAACAATAGTGGGTTTCTATGGGGCACAACAATATAATAAGGGGGTTGCACTAATAACAATAGGGGTTACACTAATAGTGTAACGACCTAACAAAATTTCTTTCCAATCCCCTCCAGCATACAGCTAGTGTTTTGGCGCAAATAAGGCACAAAAGCTTAAAGATATTTATCAAGAAGAAAATTGTTTGAATGTGGAGAGGGATGTTGTATTTATACCCCATTTTCAATTCAAATCCATCTTTTCCCTCCATATCCCTATCATTAATGCACTTTTGGCAGTAGATTTCCAAGGATATGCTCCTTAAAGGCTCCCCCCCGCTCCCTTTAACGGAAAAATTGTCATCCAATCATCTACAGTGCTTCCAATGGTCACTTTTTGACCAAGATGCGTAGGACCCATCATACTAGTGCACCTCCATCATCGCATCCCTCCTCTGCGCCTTCCTTCCCATCATCGCACAGCCCCTTTGCTTCACCAAATAGTCCTTTTGGCAATGTAGTTTATAGTCACTTACTTCCTTGGAACTGCTTGGAGTACTAAGATTGTCCTGCATTCATATAGTCATTGCGTAGGGGTAGAAGCACCCCTATACAACTTTAACCATCTCCCATTGACCTTTCATATAAACAGTTCCTCATTCAACTTTGCGAGCTGAATTGCACCTCCATCTGTAATCTCCTTGACAATATATGGCCCCAGCCAATGCATCTAGAAATTTCCTGGAAATTTTGTAAATTGTCTATCATATAGTAGCACTAAATCTCCAATTTTAAAGGTGCATTGTTTAATTTGGTGATCATGCCACGCATTTTTGCTAGCCTTCGGCACCTACTGATGAAAACCATCCAAGAAGCGATCTTATTCCAACTCAACTATCTACGCAAGGAGTTGTTCCATGGTATCCCGTTCGGCCATATCTGTGACTACAGTCATCCGAAAACTTGGTACGATGTATTCCATCGACATTACGGCCTCTTTTCCATAAACCAGTCTAAACAGTGTTTATCCAGTCAAATTTTAGCAGGTAGTTCTCTACGCCCACAGAACAGCTAGTATTGGTAAGTCCCAATCATTCTGATTTACATTACAAATATTTGTTAAAGCATTCTCCGGGATTTTATTAAAGGCCTCCACTCTTCCATTTGCTTGAGGATGATACGGTGTGCTTTTCTGATGATACATCTGGAATTCTTCAAGCAAAGCAGTAATTTTTTTGTTCAAGAAGTGTGAACCCCCATCGCTCATCAAAATTTTAAGGAATCCAAACCGAGACAAAATGTATTCAAAAATGAAATTCTCAGTTTTGGTTGCGCTTAAATCCTTCACGGCCTATGCCTCAGGCCATCTATTCAAGTATTCAGTTGTCGTAATGATGTATCTTGCTCCTGCCTTATTTCCTAGTGGCTAAATCAGTCCCACGAAGTCTATTTCCCATTTATTGAATGCCTGTAATGAAACTTTCAAATTCAAAGTTAATTCATCCCTTCGTGGCGGCCTCCTCATTCTCTGGTAGACATCACAGCCCCAGCAATATGCCTTGGAATCCTTGTGCATAGTTGTCCACCATAGCCCCTCTCGTAGGATCTTCTGCGTAGTCTCTCTTCCCGCATAATGTCCTCCAACAAATCCTCCATGTGCATCAGTGAGGATACTTTTTCTTTCATAATCTTGGACATACCTACACAGCACTTCATCTGATCCCATTTTATATAAGTGCCCTACAATGACAGAAAAATCAGCATCCTTGACCGCCAATTCTTTCTTCTACTATGTTGTATACACTTCAAGAGTTGTACCCATAGATAGAAATTGAATTATGTCTGCAAAGTGTTCATCTGCAACGTGCACAACAAAGAGTTGCACATCAGGCAATAATTCATCCATATTTGTAGGCTCATCACCATTCTCAATCCGCAAGATGTGATCTGGTCCAGCATTTAATCACCCTGTCTTCACAACTACTTCAAAGTCCTATTCTTGTAAAAGCAGCAATCATCTACAAATCCCCCCCCAAAACGCAAGCTTCTTGACTAGGTACTTCAAAGCGGAATGACCTGTGTACATTTTGAAGTGCACACCCAACAAATAATGCCTAAACCTTTGGAGCACATACACCATTTCCAATCCTTCACACTCCGTGGTTGAATAATTATTTTCTACCTTAAACAACTTACTACTTGCAAACGCAATCGGATGGTCAATAACACCTATGCCTGGTTGGGTTAGCACAGCTCCTAATGCTATGCAGGTGTTGTAGCGGCTACAACCACCCTCCAAAATTTTTCCTTAGCCTATTTTGGAGACTCCCTACCAACCTTCACAACAACTTCCCTTGCTTCATCAAGTCCTCAAGCTTCAGTGTCTTTCTTGCTCAAAGGAAGCATGTCGATCACAGTTTTATCTTTTCCCTTCACAGGCTTCTCACCAGGACTTGGTCCAGCTGCAAGTTGAGCAGCTTCCCCTTGAAAATTGCGCATTTCTAGAGGGCAACCAGCCTTCCATCCAGAAATAACTCAATCCTCTCTGACAGCCTATTGGGCTCCAGAATTGTGCAATCCTACCAGCCAACCCTCCCCGCAGGGTTTGCACAAATTTTCCAACAGCAGGCTGTTTAGCCTAGGATTTGTGCAAATATGGGTAGCTGTCAGCTACTCAGCCCAGAAATTGCGAAAATCTCCTAGGCATACAACCCATCTCCCAGCCCGAAATGTGCATTTTCTCCAGCAGTCAAGTAGTCTCTTGCATGTGCAGCTGAGTTGACTAATTCCCTTCGGGACTAAGAAAAACAGACTTGCATGCATGCATTGTTTCTCCCAAGGTAGCATGCAAAGGAATCCCTTGTTTCAGGGATCTTTGTTTAGCAGTTGGAGGTTACATTCAAGGAACAATTCAAAAACCTCCCTCCAAGTGTCACTTTCCCTAGATTTGTGGCATGCGTGTCACAACCTCGATGTTATCAGAACTCATCAATTAGACGTTGCATAGCTCATTCCTCACATCAACCTTGTAGCTCTGACATCCCACGTCACATCCAGGAGTAGTCGGCACATTCATCTCAGTTGTTTTGGGGTAAGCGCACTTCCCATGCCTTTTGCTACATTTCTGTCACTTTTTGTGTATTCACTTGTGTGAGTGTTGTTTTCTTGATTTCATTGAACGCTTGCTATCATTTACATGTATTCTAGCTTTTCCTAGCTCTGTTTCAATTTTTGTTGCTATCTCAATGTTGTCTTATTCATGAAATTGTTTTGCACGGACGTTCACCCAACTGGAGAATTGCCTCACCCACATGCATGTTGATCTGTTTGTTGAATATTTCATTCATGTTTTGCATGCACTTTTAATCACTTCTGCTATCACTTAGTGTCGCCATGCATTTACTGTCTTAGTTGCTTTCAGTTTCCCGTCAGCGAGTCGGGCCAACCTTGGCCTGAACTCTGCCTTCAGCAAGGCTACATTGCATAATCTGACAAAGGAAGTCTCACCTTCCTCTCCAGATTGGTGCATTCCTACCCAACACTGGCCTCCAAGATTGTTTTGCACATTTTTGGAGGAAATTGGCTGCTTAGCTCAAGAAATTGTGCAAATCTGTCCCTCGACCAGCATTCCTTCCCAGCTATAATTGCGCAATGCGCAATCCCAGTATTCAACAGCCAGACTGGACTAGGCATTCCACAGTTCTAGCAGTCATTCAGTCTCTCAGTAACCCGGACTGTGCTTTTTGCAGTCATTGTAGTCGGTCTCCCGACCTCCCCACCAAAATTGTGCAACCTTCATGATCATTCACCCAAGTATGTTGCAAGTCAGTTCTCATGTTCATTCCAGTTTTCGACTGACAGATTGCTTGCTATGAGTGTTTCCATGTCTCTAGGTATCACAGGTGTTCATCTACCTCTCAACAATACAGGTACAATGGCTTCTAGGAGAGCAGAGACAAAGACATTGTTAAGAGCACGCTTGGGGATATAGTCGATCAAGTGTCTATGAGTTTGCCTACTCACGAACACATCAAGTTGTTTGTGGACAAGGAAATCAAGCAACAGCATCACAGCGAGCAACATCATGAACAAAAGTTGAAGGCATCATACCGAATGCAGGGAACGCAACGAATGCAAGAGGAAGGTTGTTGACAACATAGATGCGAAGCAAAGTTGCAAGATCAAGTAGATCCACTGATAATGAAAGAAACTTTGGAGACTCAGGCTATGAAGTGATGGTGCGACATGAAGATCACGTGAAGGCAGAAGATGGAACAAATAAGGAGTTGCATGTGCTGAAGCAGCAACTCAGGAAGAGCATGAAGCTGCACAAACAGTCCAATGAGTTGCAGTAGGTACAGGAACAGCAGTGGGCGCAACATGCACTCATGCATGAAACTGTGCTAGTACAAGTTAAGGATCCATCCCAGCAGCTAACACAAAGCAAACAGGGTGAGCAGTGTTGTTCATCTCATGCAAAGGATCCAGAAGCATGCATGCCATTGAGTGCACGCATGCAATCCAACCCATTCAACACACTCACCAAGGCGAAGACAAGAAGCAATTCCAACTGGGGTTGAACATGAACTTCAGCAAGTTGATGTGCATGACCACCAGCACACACTTGAAGATCAACATGGACACTATGCATCAGTGTGTTGTTGGTTCAATCGTACCCAAGAAGACCATGCACATGTTAGCAAATGAGTTGGACGAAGGGGCCGAACCAATGCACAGGTTGCAATAGAGGCAAGATTTCACTTTAGAAAGATGTCACCATGAGGTACATGCACACCATCACGAACGACCAAGCTTGGCATCAACTCACCAGCTTCACCATCACAAGCATGTCAAAGAGTTGATCTCACCACAGTGGACCGAGTGTTAGTGATGTCTTGCAAGGCTTTCTCAAGCCATGTTGTCTCACATACAAGGGTCACCCCACCCTTTGCTATAAATAGTCCCTCATAACCCATTGTAAAGGCTTTTGGTCAGCCAAGCTTCTACTAAGACTATGTTGAAGCAGGCTTGGACAATATTTTAACACGCCTTGGCTTCTCCACTGCACAGAGCTAGGACATCTCTTTGGAGAAGCAGGCGGATATGGTTGTAACGTTCCACTGTTGGGGCTAGCAGGTTTACATGGATGTATTGTATGATTGTGACTTACACTTTTTTATATAATAAGAGACAACACATTTTCATGCATATGTTGTTATTGTAGTTGGACTATTGCGGTTTCTTTAATGATATGTGTTGTTTAACTTACGTACTTGTGTATGAACCGATTCACATGCAATTATATGAATCTTGTCATTAATGTGTTTCATATGTTGTTAATGTTGTCATCATCTGTGTCAACTACTCTGCCAGACATCAGACAGACCTTTCACTTGAACCTTGCTATAACAACCATCACACTCATACCGGACTGATCTGTGAGTGTTTCACATGTTATCTTACCTTGTATGATGTGACCACCGCATCCGAGTGGACTCTTCGCTGGAAAATCTGCATGTCCTTTGTGTTGTGTGTTCCTATATGAGTTGGGACTGATCCCTTTCAACCTAGAACTCACCTTCAACTCCTTCCCCCTTCAAAGTGTTGGAACCTCTCATACACCTTCCTTGACTCACTACATCAGTCACACCCTTTTTGTTGATAGATTTATTCTACTTGCCTCTGTGTGACATCGCGGTCAAGGCATTACCTTATGACCTATTGTTGGGACTCCTACACCAAATGATCTGAGGTCTAATTGGGACTTCTTATTGGGGATATCCCCTTGAAATATTGGCGGGTCCAGCACCATCAACAGCAGGATGCATCTACATGTACGTGGAATTCCTTCTTCCAATTGGGGAACATTAGAATAGATTTTGTGACCTTTTTTCCTTCAGTACATCCAAACTCTTCTGGTAATCATCATCCCAGCATAATGCTGCATCCTTCTTCAATAATTTCTCAATGGGAGCAGTGATCTGCACATATGCTTTGATGAAATTCCTATAATATCCCTTATGGACCAATGTCGCATGCAACTGTTTGACATTCCTCGGAGGCTCCAAATTGATAATCACAACAATTTTGGCAGGGTCCACCATCAACCATTTCTTATAGACAACATGGCCCAAGAGTATCCCATATAGTATAAAGAATATGCATTTATTTAGATTAAAGGATATCTGATACTTTCGACAAGTATCCAGCATTAGGCAAAGACTAGAAACATGCTTCTTTACTAACCCAAACATTTTCCAACCATGAAAGTAAACCTCCAAAAAATTATGAATAAATTCTTTAAAAGTTGCGACTACAACTCTAGAAAATATTGTAGGGGCATTCTTAAGTCCAAAAGGCATAATTGTATACTGAAAATAGCCCCATTTTGTAGTGAAAGACGTCTTTTTTCGATCCTTGGATGCACTTTTGATCTGATGATATCCTAAGAACCCATCTGTAAATGAATAGGCTTCTTAACCTCTAACATTCTCCAATACTTCATCTATGAATGGCGTAGGGAATGGATCATGGACATAAGGATCATTAAATTTTCTTAAATCTACGTAGATTCAAATTTCACCCTTTGTCTTCTTTTCATAAACCACCATAGGACTAACACAGTATGATTCCTCGACGGGGTCAATAATCCTAGCTGCAAGCATCTTATCCAATTCTTTATGCAATTTTTCTTTGTACTTAGGATTCAACTGGTACGAATGCTGCTTCACTGACTTTACATCTGGCTTTAGAGTGATCTTCATGACACCCAGATCACCTATTATCCTCTTTAGATCAGGAACGTGGTGGGAAACAAGTCATGATACTCCATAGTAACTCTGTGACTATTTCCACTATGTCCTCATCCCAGTAATCACCTATATTTGCAAACTTCAGTTGCGCTTCTGACCCAGTGTTCACTTGCTTAGTTTTCAAGGGTTTGGAGATGTCAAGAAATTATGCCTTAGGCCTCACAACTTCGCGCTTTCCTTCTTACTCAGGAATATTGATGTTCTTGGGATCTTCCTCACCTTCTTATGTGGTCACATTGTAGCATTCCAAAGCATGGCACAGCTGCGTACTCTAGTCTGGTTGTACCTACATGACAGGTTCTTCAGGAATTCTGAATATTGCAGCTTTGATCTCTTGTAGCGCTTCATCAATACACTCAAATCCATCCTCAAAAATGAAAGTTAACAAAAAAAAATCCTTGATAACATCCCACTCTGCGGTTCCATGTTGCAGCTATGTTTCTAGATACCAGTTCATCAGAATAGTATCCAAAGTGTGGCAAAATATGTGAACCCATTCTGGATGTACCCCCTCTCCCCATGCTTTCATCCATTGAGCCAGATGCTCATGCAAATCATCATTTCCTGTATATTTCTCTACAATGTGGGTATTGGCATACCCAAACAACAGATTCATCATCCATTAATATTCCTTCCAGTCTGCAAAGTTGTTCTCATGTGTACCCCACCATGTGGAAGACGTAGCTCTCAGCACGATGTTTAATGCCTAGAATCAATGTTCCTTTCAAATTTATCTAGAAATAAGTTTACATCTTCTAAACCATCATAAAATGGTAAGTTCTGTACCTCAGTGGATATACACTAGAGTGACTTAGTAATCTTGTTGAATCGCAACATTGATACCTTATGCAATTTGTTCTGCTAGTTTTCGAGATCCTCTTCTGAATACGAGTTACAAGAGTTGTTCATCCAATCCTCATCCTACGCAGTAAGCTTATAGATCTACTCAATGTCATATTCCTCATAATAATCTCAGACTGGTCCAGTATATCTTACACCCTCAGTCAGATCCAATGGAACAATAGCCCTCTGTTCCTTCTTCTCAAACATCATGCTACGTTTATTCAGATTGATCACTGCTCTCATGTCAAATGCCCAATAAATTCCAAGAAGCACCGGGTAGGGATTATTGTCATCCACTATTTCGGTCACTTCAAAATCAGCTGTGGCACGTGCCCCTTCAATATCCATAGTTACTCCATGCATACACGCCATAGGAATATTATTTTGTTGATTCGCCATTCCCAGTTGGATCAAGGACCACTATAGTGTTGGTTTTCCCATTCTTTCCCATGTTTGTTTCAGAAAACAATTTGCATCAAATCCCAAATCAAGGATCCCCTAGTCCATTTCAAATTCTCCAATCTGGCAGTCAATATCATCTCTCGACTAGCCCTTTTCTTACCTTTGTCCAACTTATGCACTACGCATTGTTCAGGCAATGGCTTACCCTTGCCAGCATAGTTATCTACCAGCTCTTGCAGTCCCTCTACTGCTTTTTGGTCCCTTAGGAGCTTCATGCAGGTCTATAAGAAAGATGTTAACAATGAAGGATTTGTTTCTTACACAGTACTGACTCCTTCAGGCTTCTCCGTGCGTGGAGTCTGAGCCTTTGATGTAGAAGCTTCTGCGTCTACAAAGCTCTTTTTCACCTCCATAAAAGTATCATTTTCTTTATTCAAATCGAATTTAGCGTCCTAGTCAACAGCCTTGCGTACCCATACATTTTCCTCTGGTTATTTCCCTTTATCCTCCCCGATAGTTATATCGCTTTAAGTAACGATATTAACATTGGTTCCATCTTCACGCAGTTCTGATCTCATCATCTAGATGTTATAAGTAGGTTGTTGGGTTTGGGTCTTCTTTCATTGCATTTTTGTGATGAGCATGGGACAATATTTTATGACATGATTAAACTATCGGCAGTACTAACACGAGGGGTGCATTGGATTTTGACAATCTTGCACAAAGTGACCTGGTTCTCCACAATTATAACAAATGATATGTCCTCGACCTCTTCCAGCTCCTCCCCCTCATCCTCTTCTTTGCCCCTAGAATCCTTCACGTGATGCAGTTTCACCTTGATCCTGCTGAGGATGTGCCTCCATCTGTAATCTATATTTTGGTGTTCTTTCCATCATTAATTCGTAACTTTGGCAGTTGCACTCGTCATGACCTACAGACTTACAAAAATTTCAAAACAGTTGTTGGGAATTCTGTACAAACTTCTACAGAAAATGACAATTATATGTCGTATGTTTTCCTATGATATGGAAGATAGCGCACCAGGGTACTACGCTAGTGCTCGTCCTAGCATTATTTTCTAGCTTTAGAGGGGCATGACCTCCCCAACCTAGATAATTCTGATACACTGGGCAATGATCTTTTTCGTGACCATGGCCTTGCATTTTAAACACCTTACTTTTACGCGGGTCTCATTCTGGACTTCGTTTCCCTTTTTGAGATTTTGCAACTCCATATGAAAGCTAGCCAACTGCGATTGAATCTATTGCACTCCTAAATTCGTATCCTGAATAGGTGAGGTCTCCAACTTCATAGAAATCTCCAGTGCTTCAGCCTGCATTCCAATCTTTTGTTGTGACAATGGCAATCTCAAATGAGGTAACAGCGAAGTAATATACCAATCCTTGTGTTGTTCATCTGAGATCTGCAGATTAGCCTGCTGTAGTAGACATTTCAACCTTTGATCAAAATCCCATGTAGACTCATTTGCCTTCTGCTTAATTTCTTTAACCTCAGTTACAGACTAAGCTTGAGACTTAGGCTTCTTGAATTCTTTATTCAGTGCATCCTTCATATCTTTCAACGTCGTAGCTGGATGAGTCATACTATACTTAATATACTAGCTCAGTGCCCTATCTTGCATTGTTGTGACTAGCTACACTTTCTTCAGGTCATCATCCATTATCTGTTGTGACTTCCACAAAGCATCTCCTACGAACCAGAATTTTTCAAGGTCTTTTGTCCCCAGACCCTTGACTATGGGCATTTTCATAGCATTTGCCATACTGAATAGTGGGGGTGGAGCTAGAGGTGGAGGTGGAGGTGAATATGGAGGTGGAGTGGATGGATGTGGTATTCCCGCAATACCCTGATTAATCGTATGTGGCACACCTTGAGGCATCTTCAGGCTACTACTTTCTTCATCACTATCAGACGTTCCCAACAAAGAACTTTATTCAGAACCGAAATATAAATCTCTTCTAAATGGCTTCCCACTTCTCGGTGTTCCCATCAAGTCTTGTCTAAACACCAATTCGATGGCATAACCCGTTTCTCACACAATAACATTTTAATCCAAGTTTTCAGGGACTTCAAATACTTACCTCTTGGTCCTTTGAAATCCCAGTGTTCAGCTTCACTATAACTAACAAACGTGTCAATTGTGAGTTCACTGATAAATCCACCCAAGATACTATCGACCCAATAATCGATAGCCCTTGCGATCTTGTTTTATGAACCTTCCAAGTGCCTCATTAGTTCTGGAGTCCACACACTAGGGTTATCCAACTTCCACGTACTTTGATCGCCCACCAATTTAGCCAAACATTCGTATAACTTGCACGGAAAAGAGCAGAATAAAATTTTGTGTTGTTCTGTCTACAAGTATTTATTCAACCATTCTTCCTTCAACAGACATGGATTCATATTTTCCTGGGCTGCAAACTTATGCAGCTTCTAATCCATCCACTTTTTGATTTCTTTCTTAGTCGGTATCCACTTATGCTACATCACACATTCCTTAGATAGATTTTAGTCCTGGCAATGGAACCATTTGTTAGCTTGAGAGGGCTTGGACCCAGGTTCAAAGTTAGCTACACTAGCCAGCAAAACCCCACACTATCGGCCCTTTCGGCAACAACTCACATATTGCAGGCTACAATCTCAACCGAGGCAGTATTGGGGGATGCTAGAACCAGGTTTCTGGATCCAAAGGACTATGTGATGTGTTTATGTTACTCTTATGGCTTTATTCCGACCTTCGCGAACCCTAACCCTTAAAACTCAAAAATTATGATAACTAACAGATAATATATTCAAACCCTTTGTCGATTGTTCTAAACATTCATAACATCGTGTAAATAAACAGATCCACTTCTTTTGCGCATCTATTAAGTACTATTCATGATAAATTGTAGTAAACAGAGTGAAAATATAGTAATTTTTGAATTAAATAATAACACATATATACACAGATAATGCTCCAAAATAGCCTTTATTATGCTTAGATCTTCAATTACAGACTCTTCCAATCTTGCGCACACAGTTGCAGGGGCTGCACACTCAGCTATGGACTTACCAAGGTGTCTACGCACACAGCTGCAGGAGCCTTCCCCTTCGCCTAAGTACAGAAAACAAACTTCTACCTCTTACTTAGATCGTTCACTGCTTGATAGATATCTCTTAGGACTCTCTATGACTCCTTTTTATAGCATTATCTATTACAATACCTTGGTCCATGAATCATGGGTGGGTCACAAAACAACTTAAATTTTTAAAAACTAAGGGGATTTGACCTTCCTAAAGCCCCTTTGACTCCTTTCGACATGCGAGCTCCGCTCAACAAAATGTGGAGACTTTACAATATTAACAAAACTTTTACAAAATTTAACCCCAATGGACCATGTCCCAACTGTAATCCACTGTCAATCCAGGCAATCCTCCATGCTAATGACAGATCATGACCAAGAACCCACATGCATGCCAAAACTAGTAAAGGAAACATACATGCAACTTGGTATCTGCGATAAAATTTGATGTAGTTGTTGATCCCAATGCCTTATTGTGCTTTCCTGCTCTTCCTTTTCCTTCTTTCTCCAAGAATCCAATTATGACACACCCTCCAAGAGTTCTCTAAGAGAACTCTAAATCTCCAAGAGTATGAGAGAGATAATAATGAGAGAACTCCAAAACTGAACTGACAAAAGGTTACCAACTAATCCTCAAAAGCCTCTTTATGAATGAGGCCTTTATTTTCTTTATTTTCCATTATTTTCCATTATTTTCCTCTTCACATGCAACCTGTGACCTTTCACCTCCTTTTTCTCCTAATTTCCATTATTCTCATAAATAAATGTTTGAAAAATGCCATTTTTCCTTTCCAAAGCCTTAGCCATTTCCTTTGCCAATTTCCTTAGCCATAACCAATCACAATTTATTCCCATCACTAGAATTTTGTCCAACGTTCAGCTTGGAATAAGTGTCCCATCATCCGTGGTTATTATTTTGCATTTATTTACTTTTATTACATGGAATTTTCACCAGAGCTATTACAGAACTCTCCCCCTCGGGGAAAAACCGTCCTCGATGTTCAAAAACACTTGTAACCACAAAACTGTTGTAAGAAAAACATACTATCAATGGAGCTTTATAACTTAGCTTGTTGCAGTATTTACAATGATCTACCTGCTAAGAAGAAACCCAACATGAAAACATAACAACATAACATCATAATGACATGACATCATACCTCTTATTGGAGCTTTATAACATAGCTCATGACAGTATTTACATCCATATACATATGTACATAAACCAACATCCTCCAACCATATATCAAAACATATACCAAAGCATATACCAAAATCACACCAAAACACCAAGCCAAAACTGCTTTGCCTCAACCAGTAGATACGGAAGGATACATAGCCCACATCTGATACTCCATCTCCCATGTAGCTTCATTGGGCCAAAATTGCTTCCATTGCACCTTCACTTGCTTGATTGCTCGGTTCTGGAGCATGAGCACCTTTTTCTGCAATATAAACTGAGGCTTCCATTGGAATTCTCCATCTAGTTCCATCTGCAAGACATACTAGTCAATCACATGATCAACATCTTTAACATATTTCTTAAGGAATGACACATGGAAAACATCATGGAATTTCATTGTCGGAGGTAGTGCAAGTCGATAAGATACTGGCCCAATCCTCTCAATGATACTGAAGGGTCCACAAAATCGTAGTGTTTGGCACATGATCTAATCCGTAAGGAGTTCTTCTTTGGTTTGATGTGTAAGTACACATGTTCCCAACCTAGAACTCCTTGAACAACATGTTCCTATCTGCATAGCTCTTATGCCTGTCCCTTTATATTCTTCTTTATAACCTTCATTTTTTGTTGCATGTCTACCAACATGTCTGGTCCAATCAACACCTTGTTAACTAGATCACTCCAACTGATGGGAGTGTTACAACTCCATCCATACAATGCCTCAAATGGACCCATCCTCAAATATTCCTGATACCCATTGTTGTACACAAACTTTACCAATGGAAGATACTATTCCCACTTTCACTGTTGATGCATCACATACATCCTCAACATGTCCTCCAATATCCTGTTGACCCTCTATGTCTGTCCATCTGTCTGCCGATCATAAGCTTTACTAAAGGCCAACTCTATGCCCAAACCTAAAAATAACTCCTTCCAAAACTTGGAAGTGAACTTCGCATCCCTATTTGACATAATATTCTTTGGAACACCAAGAAATCTGACCACATCTTGGATGAATACTTATGCTACATCGCTAGCTGAGAATGTAGACTTCACCGAAATGAAATGTGCAACCTTTGTCAACATGTCCACAATAATTATAATGGAATCATGTTGTCTCACTGTCTCTGGAAACCCCGTGATGAATTCCATGGAAATGACTTCCCTTTTCCACTCTGGAACCGCAATCGGCTGTGGCAGTCCACTTGTATGTTTACACTCTTCCTTCACTTGCTAACAGTCAAAACATCTAGCCACAAACTCTACTACATCCCTATTCAAATTATGCCAATAGTAAAATCTCTTCACTACTGTCAGTGTCTTTTGGTAGCCTGGGTGACCTGAAGTTGGTTTCGCATGAAACTCTCTCAAGATCATCTTCTTGAGCTCACTATTATTCGACACATATATCATATCTCTGAATCGGACCAATCCATATATCGTAAGATAATAATCCATATCCTATGCACTTGCACATGTACTTGTACCTATACTTTTACACGTACATGTACCTGTACCTGTGCCATCACTTGTACATGTACCTGTACTATCACATGTACCTATACCATCACCTGTACTTGTACATGTTCTCTGCTGCAACCTGAGCACAATATCCATATATATGACATCTTGTTGACGTGTCCGCAAGATCCTATCATGTAGATCTATCCCATAGGAGCTCATAGCTGCTAAGTGATTTACCTGTATCCTCCTACTAAGAGCATCACGACTATGTTCTCTTTACCTCTTATATATCGGATCTCAAAATCAAACTCATTGATTGTAGACAACCACCGACCCTGCCTACCATTCAGATTCGGTTGGTCAAATAGATATCGCAAACCACTATGATCACTCATCAATGTGAACCTCCTGCCTAGAAGACAGTGTCTCCACATCTTCAATGCATGTATAATCGTTGTCAACTCAAGATCATGCGTGGTATAGTTCTGCTCATGTTCATTCAGTTTCTTTGCCTCATAATATACCACCTATCCATCTTGCATAAGGACTCCACAAAGTCCCTTCTTGTAAGCAAATTTACATACTACAAATTCTTTTTCTAGATCTACAATAATGTGTCAAAAATTGCTTGAGATGCTCAAAACTAGCCTCACACTCCTTTGTACATTCGAACTTATTACCTTTCCTCTGCAATGATGTAATAGGATAAGTGATCTGTGTGATGTTCCTAATGAACCTCCTATAATATCTTGCCAACCCCATGAAGGATCTCACCTCATCCACATTCTTAGGAGCTACCCACTCCATGATGGTTCTTATCTTTTTTGGATCTACTGCAATGCCCTCCTTGGAGACAACATGATCCAAGTAGTGTACATCAATCTGAAAGAAACTAGACTTGTTGAGCTTAGCATACAACTGATGCTCTCTCAACAACCTC
This sequence comes from Pinus taeda, assembly GCA_000404065.3. Classification (NCBI taxonomy): domain Eukaryota; kingdom Viridiplantae; phylum Streptophyta; class Pinopsida; order Pinales; family Pinaceae; genus Pinus; species Pinus taeda. Next base: position 98,597 of record APFE031579115.1, read on the forward strand.
AACAATGTTGCTAAATGTTCAACATGTTCTTCCTCATTTTTATAATATACCAGTATATCATCAATGAACACAATAACAAACTTATCCAAATACAGACGCAACACACTATTCATAAAACACATAAATGTAGCTATAGCATTAGTTAAGCCAAATGGAACTACAAAAAACTCACATTGCCCATACCTGGTCTAGAAAGTGGTTTTGTAAATGTATTCCTCTTTGATGCGTACCAGATGGTATCCCAATCTCAAGTCGATCTTAGAGAACATAGTTGCTCCCTTCAACTGGTCAAACAAGCCATAAATCCTCGATAATAGGTACATGTTCTTGATGGTCACTTTGTTCAATTGTCTGTAGTCAATGCATAATATGAGAGTACCATTTTTCTTCTTCACAAACAATACCAATGCACCCCATGGTGATACACTTGACCTAATGTAACCTTTGACCAACATTTCCTTCAGTTGCAACTTTAACTCAACCAAATCAGGTGTGTTCATCATGTAAGGTGCTTGTGATGTTGGAGATGCCCCTGGTGCTAACTCAATAGAAAATTCTAACTCCCTATGAGGTGGAAACTCTGTAATGTCCTTGGGAAATACATCCTTGAACTGCTACAAAACTGGGTACCTACTCAACACATCTATATCCCCAAATTCCTTACCTTTATCACTATAAATGTTCACTAAAAATAACTTACACACCTTCCTACTGTTACACTGAAATTTGTCACCATGACTATCTGCAGTTAATATGGCTCCATCAATAGTCATATTATACTCCTTGT